>JAVXUM010141313.1:0-17654 GCA_035590655.1 Pouteria glomerata | reverse complement strand
CGTACCGGCGTTACGTAACGGTATCGGGAGAGTTTTAAAACCATGTGTTCTCGAGTCTTGTCAAACGTTGATTAGTCTATTTATTTATTTATTATTATTATTTTTTTAATTTAAGAAACTGAACCTTCTCCAATATTTCCCATCAAATTGTTATGCGACAAGCCCCTTTTCTGGACAAGGTTCTGGAAGCATTGTGTGTTGACGTTCATAATCTTCGTTCTGATTAGTTTTTTGAATCAAATTTGTTTTTATGTTTATGTTTATATAGAACATTTAATTTTGATTTTTGAATTCCTCATTATCCCTTTGTACAGAGTTCATATTGGTATGTACTTTTGTCTCTGTTCTACAATTGCCAAAACATGGGTTGCCTGTGCATATGTGCAACTCCGGTAACTAGTGCATCGAAAAGAAACTCATTTCATTTACAGGACTGTGTTTATATATGATTAATACGAGTTAATTAGATTGAAATATCCCAACTGGAGCTTTCTATTTTGTTATATGAACTCCATGGTGTGATGCTTATCAAAAGAACAAAAAATTCCATGGTGATTGTACGGTCATTTTGTCAATATTATTGTTTAATACATATGGTGGTGGGTCTTTGGATATTTTTCCCTTGCCAAGTTCTTTGACAGTCTAATTGCACTAAACAGTCTGTTGATTATGCTGCTTGGGGATGGCCAGCGGTTTGGGCTGCACTCGCCCGATAGAATCGATTCAAGTCCCGTTAAAAGCTATCCAAAAAAGAAGTTCTGTTCAATCGCCTTGTTTATCTATCCATATTGGACCAAGCAATGTCTATTATTTTTGCATGGATTTAGTTTTTTTATAGAATTGTCTACGGCGGTGATGTTCCAGCTCCTTTTGTTATTCATAACATTTGAAGCAACTGGCTTTCCTCCGGAGATACTGAGGGAGTTGAGCTTTTTTTATCCCACCTGGACTAACTGTTCTCACTCGTAAGTAGTATTGGATGATAAATTATTAAACCCATTCCCATTCTTTCTTTTGTGTCTTTGTTTGCTTTAAGCTTTAAGCTTTAAGCTTATGAGTTTTTTCTAGTTCTTAAATATTATTTAACAATAAGTGATTGTTTATAATAGCTTTAAAATTTTAACTGTTTAGTCTAGGGATATTTTTCTACGCTAAAATTTTGGGGACCATTTAAATTTTAGACTACATTTTTTTTTAATTTTTTGTGTCATTAACAATAAGTGATGTGTTGAATTATCTATAAATCTAAATTCGGGACCATATATACCAATTAAGAAAAATTTTTTAAATTTTAAATAAGTTGGTAATGGTTCATAGATAAAAAGTGTGAGGATCTCTGAAAATTAATTAAGAAAAGTATGCTTTAGTCTTGCAGCAGCTCGCAACCGGTCCACGCTCGCCAAACGCTTGGGAGATTTTGTAGTACTTATATTTAGAATTCCAAAAAACTTTTGTAAGCAAATCGCGATCAGGTTGCGCTCGTGAAGTGCACACGATGTGTCAGCGAAATCTGCCAATGTTGTTGAGCTTTATTTTTAGGCACCATTTGAAGGGTCAAGTTCAATAAAATAAAATAAAATAAATCTCTAATCATTTTTATAAAATATTAAAATTTTTTATTATATATTTTTATTTTTATTATATTCAAAAAACTTTAATATTTTACTAAAAAATAAAAAATTTAGAAGGAGGTTAATCAAGTGTGTAAATTTTTTTTATAATCATATTTTTCGAGTCGAAAACTTTTAAACGAATACTATTGTATTAATTTTTTTTGAATCCATTAGAACGGATTTGAAAAATCGTTCTAATGGTTTTAATGCTGCCACGTAGAAATCAAAAATTTTTAACATAAATTTGTAGGAACAGACCCAAAAAATCGTTTTTACAATTTCTCTCTCTTATTTTTTATCACAAAAGTCTAAGAATGTCACTATTATTTTCTAAAAAATTTTATTTGAAACACTAAATGCCAAATAATTAAAATCAATTCAAACAACATTTTTTTCTTATTTTTGACTACTCTAAACGCACCATTAGTATACTTCGTGGGCAGCTCGCACCCATGATGTGCCTCCGAAGTCTAATGGGATTTCGGCTCTATTTTTCTGTACAGCGCATAGTTGTCAAACTCAGCTCGGTCCAGCAGGTTGACCCACTAACCTGGTAACCCGATACTTGAATCGAGCTAGATTTGAGAATTATTTAATAAAACCATTAACTTGATCAACTCGGAAAAAATTGATTGACCCAGTATTGACCCAGTTATTTAAAAAAAAAAATTGATTAAAAAATTAAAAAATTAAACGATACAAATTAGTTATTGAATTATGACTATATTTCAAATTATGGTGTTAATGTTCGTTATTTGTACTCATTATTAATGTTAGCTATTTCAAACTATTATATTAATTTTAAAATACATGGTTATGTATTAAGGTTATTATTTTTATTTTTATGAATTTTGAAATTATATGTTTAGATTTTATAGACTTTATTCTATTATAACTATATTTAATTCTTTTATTTTATCAATTTGATGATTTATAGATCGTGAATTATTATATAAATATAATATCAAGAATTTTTTATACGATTTTAATTAATTCACAGGTTGATACAGTGACCACGGATTGACCCAGAGACCCAATAACCCGAAACTTAGACTGCGTTAAGGTCCTGATCAGATCAGGTTTAACAACTGTAGTACAGCGATTTAATGCTGTTTCTAATGGGATTTCGGCTCTCTGTTTTTCTGTACAGTGATTTAATGCTGTTTCTAATGCTGTTTTTGGACTTTTTCTCCACCTATAGATACCTTAAACATTTTCTAAACGTGATCTTCTTGACCTAAGGCTAATCTATCATTTCCTTGGAAGCTAAAACCTATGAGAGGCAATCGAATATGGATGATTCAGCCCTTCATGCAGATTTTCTTTGCAAATCAGTCGGGTTATTGTGTCCCAAATCAAGGACTGCAATCTAGAAGGGGAGAACATTTTATTGCGGTTGAAGTGGGTGAAATTTCATAAAAAAGGCGTATTAAGAGTGTCTAGCAAGTAAAGAATGAAAGATCTGAATTAAGTAGATCAAGCGATAACTTTGATTGAAAAACCTGTGCTCTCTATATTGAGTTCCTTGTAACCTTTGTTCAACAGTAAAGTTCTTAGTTTGATCCGCAGTAAGGATAGGAATAGGAGTTTTTCTTTTCTTGATTAAGGAGTTTCCTCAAGAACAATCTCGTGTTCTTTTAATAATTATTTCACGTGGATCCAACATTGAATCTACAATCCATAATATCTAATATCAGTTTGGGCATTGTAGATTTGATTGTTAGTTATTTAATTGGTTCTTTTTTTTTTTTTTGGTAATTTAATTGGTTCATTTTATATTGATTTATTTGCTTAGGTTGTGCAATTTCAATTTAGTGGTGGATGAACAAACAAAACACGGGGAAGAGGCAAATGGATTACAGGTGGAGAGTTAAGAAGACATAAAGCTACCAATTTTTGGTATGATCTTCAATTTTCCCAAGCTTGGTAGATGGGCTATGGGCAATCTTGCGCCAGCTACACTTTCTGCCAGGACCTTGATAGGAAGGATTAAGGTAGCTTTTCATTTGCACATTCCTTTTTTTTTTTTTTTTGCCATTCCTTGTGAGGAACATGAGGAAGCTTTAGAAATACATATTCACAGGTTTAGATCCTATGTTTAGTTTAACGAAAGTAGTAAAGAAAATTAGAAATACGTATTCACAAGTTTAGATCCTATGTTTAGTTTAACGAAAGGAGTAAATATAATTTTCACGAGAATGTTTTTAGATTTAAGGTTGCGTATGGGATTATAAATTTGAAATTAATCAAGGGATTGGATGTTATTTGTTAAAAAAAAATTGTTCAAATATAACTTTACTAGTTTTAATGTGAATTTTTATTATGGATTTGAATGATCCTTTGCTTTTACTCATACCATAAATTAACCAAATTTTATAGCAACTAGTTAAAGTATTGTCGCTAGTTGTACTTTTGACCGATAAAAAGGAAAAAAATAATAAATACTGTAGATGTATCAATAGCATGAATCAATGTAGCCGAAAAAAAATCATATATATACTGATGAAATCCAAAAGGATCATTCCAAATTTTTGAATAAATACATCGTTGTTGATGGCTCTATTACCTCTGTGCAATCAACAAGAGTCTATACTAATAAAGAACATAAGCCACCAATATAACTCCAGATGTTACGTTAACAGTAGTAATAAATTCCTGCAATGGACCAAAGGTGAGAGAGCCTCAATCAATCAGGGCTCTAGTACAACTTTCCTTGCATGGAGAACAAATCTCATTCTAGAGCAGAATGACAGATCAGATCAGACAAGTTGCATCACTAAATAGAACAGCCCACGGTAGAGAGTACGGTTTGTGATGATGCCATATCTTCATCTTCAGAACTTTCTTACACATTAACAACTTCTTTACAGAACTGATCAGAAAATAACCTATGAATTATTTTCTTGGATGGATCCAAAAAGAATAACCATGATTCAATAAACATGTAATGCCTTTGTTTAGATTCTTGGAACGATTAAGCTCCTTTGCACCAGTTTGTTTGCTAGTTTGGAGTATTACTATTAGGCATTGAAGTCCTTGACCAAAAGCTTCACCTTTAATTTCCTTTGCAAAATTTAATTCCATCCAAAACCCTTTGCATCTAAACCTTGTCAATTATCAGAACAACCTGCGGAACATAAGTTGTAAAACAATTTAACTGAAGATGGAAAAATTTAATCAATGTTGAACAAAATCTATTTAGGAAAGTGTTAAAAAAAGATGAAGCTTGTCAAAAAATATAACCATTATATACCTAAACCTTTTCTCTTACTTTTTTTCCCCTTAACGGGTTCTACAGCAACTTGCCTCGAATTCCTCGTTGATTTTACATATTTCAAGGTGGTTCGAAAAACATGAAAACATAGAGAAATAATAGAAAATGGTCCAAAAGCACTCAAGGAAACTATAGCATATAATTAATGGCAATGGAGATGGGGAAATTGATGGCATAAAATTATTGGCTAGTCTTCGGAATTGATACAAGTCTACTAATTCAGTTCACACAACTAATTATTTTTTCCAGGATATTAACTAACCGTTTGTTATTGTTAGAGGAAGAAAAAAAAATATGAAAGCTTTAGGAAACAAAAACAATTACCTATCCTATCTATTTATCAAAAAAGTAATTACCTACATTGTCTACTTTTGGTCATTAACGACCGGCCCTTAATCACTGGCTGGTGATGAAACATTTATTCAGCAAGCATCACATTGAACTCCTTGAAGATCCTGCAAAAGTTAACACAATATTGTAACATTCTAAGTAAGTTTACCCTAGCTTGGAGCTAGAATGATTGCAGAATAAAGGACAGTATGCATAAATTTTTTTGTCATTTTATTGAGATAAATTTGTGGTTAAAGTTTTCAAAGAATAGGAAAAATCAAATGAACTTGTGTTTGAAGAAGAGAGGAAACAAATGCAAGATCATATAGTGTTACCATAATTTTTATAACTCTATACAACTTTTTTCTCTGCCTGACACTGTATACAAAAGATGTCTTAGATATAGAAAAACAAGACTCGCTAATACAAGAGTATTATACACTATAAGACACTCACCAAACACAAATTGACTTGATTTTCAAAAACCACGGTTGACACTGAGCTCTCCATTCGACAATTCTAGATAGGGAAAGCATAGTAGTAAGAGAGAACTCTAGAAAATGAGGAGATAGCTTCTTGAAAGAACATTCTAGAAATAATGTTTTAGAAAGGAAACATACTAGAGTCAGTATTGACTCTCAACATCTAAACTCTTTCAAGAATGAACAAAAAGTAACAAGGGCCAAGTCAAAAACAAATTTTTTCAACTGTTCCAACGAGGAAAAAAAATGGCTTACTAAAAATGTAATGATTATCCGGTTTCTTGGATTGACTTTGCTTCTTTGCGACAGTTTGCTTGATCTGTCCTCACAAAATCTGATTTTGATAAACTTAATAAGCTGCTATAGTTCTCAATTCTACCAGTAAAACATAAGCTCTATAAAAATTTGACTAAAAATGAAAAAAAAAAAATTAATCAATGACAAAATTTGTATAGGGAAATGCTAACGAATAGTGAAAATAATGCTTTTCAAAGAACCTAAAAATTTGAGAGCCAAAACCTTCTTCTATTTTTCTCCATTCTCTTCTTTTTCTTGTAGGTTCTACACCACCTTGACTTGGCTTCCTCATTGTTTTTACATGTAGTCAAGTGCTTTGAAAATTTTGAAAACTGAGAAAAATCTTGAAAAATGCTCCAAAAGCACTAAAAAAATTATGGTGTACAAATTAATAGACTCAGAAACTTGCATAAAAAAAAACTAGATGCGCTAATTGCAGGGCGCTTCCCAGCTAGATAACCTCCCACAATACAAAGCCCCTGCTTTTCCCAATGAAGCTACCAAGCAACATTCCCAATGAAACTCTTTGTAGCAATGTATTGTATTGTTTTCTGTTTTTTCCAGTGACCATTTTTTTACTTATACATCTCTCGGCTTTTATTAGCGACTCCCAATGAGCTGCCGTATTGGCTATACTATACTGCGGGGGTAAACCCATTACTCCCCAATCTTCTCTGTGTCCCTGTGAGCCAAAATGAGCCATAAGTCTGACAAATACAATCTGTGATATGATGTCATAACTTTATATTCAGAACTTTCTTGCACATTAACAATCTGCCAATTCAATTGGTTTGCAGAACTGTTTAGAAAATAATCGGTAAATTATTTAGTTCGATGAATCCAAAGAGAATCGTAACTTACTAAATACATAATGCCTTTGTCCAGATTCTTGGAATGATTAAGTCACTTGCACCAGTTTGCTTGCCAATTCAGGGTATTAGGCATTGACGCCCTTGACCAAAAGCTTTACCTTGAGTTGCCTTCACAAAAATTTATTTTCATCCAAATTCCCTTTGCGTCAGAACAGAATGCAAAACATAACTTGTAAAACAATTCAACCAAAGATGGACAAAATTAACTAATGATGAATAAAATTTATTCCCAAAACTATTGATGAAAGACAACAATAATAATTGCCAAAGAATAAATTTTATTTTCCCTTTGGCGTCTTGCCTCGAATTCCTTATTAATCTTACATATTGCATGGTGCTTTGAAGAACCTTGAAACATAAATAAATCTTAGAAAATGGTACAAACCCACTCAAGGAAACTGCAGCATCTAATTTATGGCAAAGGAGATGAGGAATTGTTTGCATAAAAATTGTTGGCTAGTCTTGGAAATTGATGCAAGTCCACTAATTCAGTTCACAAAATTGATTATTTTTTCCAAGATATTATTAACTGTTTTTTATGTTCAGAGGAAAGGCAAAAATTGCATAATTGGATTGAATGTCCCGATGCTTAATATTCAAGCGTGGAACAAAGTTGTAACTTCACCTGTAAGGCTGTAATTGGTAGAAGACTGGAAGAACTACATGATCCTCCCCACTGTCTGACCCAGTTTCTGCAAGGTTAAGTGCTTCCTTGAGCAGGACACAATCTTTCTTTTGTTACCCAACCAAGCCGGCAGAACTTCCAACCCATCAAAGCGACGTATTTCCAAATCTTTCAAAGCAGAACCAGTACTAGTATCGAGGTGGAGCTGATGAAGTAGATAGGGCAGAGACTGAAGGGAGATGAAGAGTGAGCACTGCTCTGTAGAAGCAGCAACATCATGTGCTTGCTTGGCAGTGACCGACGATGATGATGAGGAGGATACAGTTGATGATGGGCAGGGCCAGGGGAAATGTTCAAGCTCCTCTGAGAAGCCACCTATGCTCAATTCTTTAAGGCAGGTGAGGCTGCAGATCGTCATATCATCAGATTCCTAATAACTCGCCAACCTTGGACAATCTGAAATCTCCAACACCTCAAGGGAGGTGATGCTGGACAATAAGAATGCATCATCATCATCTGGATTATTTCCCATTTTTATTAAATGCAGACAATTCTCTATAGCTAATGTCACAAGGGTTTGTGGGAGCATTCCCTTGGGCAAACATTTCAACATTTGTCAGTCCCTAATTATAAGGTGTCGAAGAGATGTTAGGCTGATTTTGTTCTTCTAATCCTTCTGCAAATAGCGGGTCCAAGCACTAAACAATTTTAGATAGTCCCCCTATCTTATAAAAGACTCCCAATTTTTTTTTAAAAAAAAAAAATATATATATATATATATATATAGAGAGAGAGAGAGAGAGAGAAATATTAAGTTATTTTAAATTTATCCTAATCACAAATAATTTTGAACTCATCTTAATTCATAGAAACAATACCTTCTAAGAATTTCTACAATAAATTTATAAAAAGAATTAATTTAAATGAACTCTACCTTTTATTCTCACATATGATAAGATATTATCCTTCATTTTCAATTTAACGACTCTACACAATTAGAAAACATATTTAATGGTTATTAGTTCTAAATTAGTGGTATAATAATTGTTCAAATTATTGTTTAAAGAGCTATACTAAAATTTAATAAGTAATTCTATGTCTCAAACAGATAGAGAATTATCTTCAAATAAAAAATTTAAAATATTTTATATTATACTAAGATTTTTAAAATATTTTAGTTTCGCTTCAAATTATAGATAAAATTCACTTATCTCCAACTATTATTCGAAATATTCTCACCTCTTTTGCGGATAACTTCTATCTAAAAAATGATATAAATGTTTTGTCTTGACCAAATTGATCAGATTTAGTTTAGCAATAAATTAAATCATGCAAAAAGAAGTTGGATTTACTAATAGCATTGTTAGACGACTTTTTGTTTTTTGTTTTTTTTTTGGCTGAATAATTCAAAAATACAGGATTATATATTAGTATCAAATGAAGATAACATTTGGAAGTGCATTGACAGACGGCTTATCCTTACTTTAGCAGCTTGCTGGCTAGAGTTAGGGAATCCTTCGAAATCCTCTTAATCGATTTAGAAAAACACAACCAAACAAACTTACCATAGTGCTCGTAATGCACAACTGGTCAACAATTAGCATATTTGAAATAACTGTCTCACTATCCTACATGGCTTGACCGCTCTCTTGTATACCCTCCTGCATTAACATTGCAACACAATATTTTAACCCTTCACTGTAGCCACAACATCCACTCTCTCTTTCGTAAGGAATAACAAACGTCTTGATAATGCAAATGACAAGAAGAATATCAGATAATTCTTTGTCTATACATTTGGTGATAATTCAATGACCACAACAATGGATAAAGTTATACCTTCTTTTGCAACTATAAAAGCGTAATTCGATAACCATTGTCTAATCGATTTTTCAAAAGGTTATCTTTAAGTGCTTCCTTGGATGAAGGAGTATTCTAAAAAACGCACAAATTATTTTTTTCAAAAGGACAAATATTCATAAATAATATTTTGAGAATACCATAAATTGGCTATTTCAATTGCTCGAAGAGAACACAACAATTTTTAAGCTGTTAAACATAATTTCGAATCAAACTATGAACTATCACTGTAATTGTGTTGAAATTCCTTTTTCTCTTCCCATTTTTGGATTATTAAATTGTTTATAACATACATTGTCTCACAAAGAAAAATTGTTCTTACTAATTCTGTATTTTTTTACCAAAATGAAAGCTTGTTCTAGATTTAGACAGGAAAGCATTTTGAATAACATTTGATTATGGAAATTATTAGATATATCATTCAGCCGACTAATAACATTCACAAAGCAAGTTGGAAGTATAAGACTTTTGAATACCTAATTTTTCTCCTCTCTTCTTCCATATTTTTTCTTACTGGATTTATACCACCTTGTCTTGAATTTTAATGCTTTTAAGAATCTGAAAATATAGAGAACCAAGAAAAAGTTCCAGAAAGTCACTCAAGAATTTATTTATTTTTTTATTAGTAAAGGCACTCAATGAAATTACAGTATGAAAACTAAATAAAGAAGAACTAGTTATATATTGCCTAAAATTGATTGATTAAACGAAGTGAGAAAATATGACTTACTAAAAGTGCTATGCTTTTGTCCAGATTCTTGGTAAAAATAAATTATTTTGCATTATTTCAAATGTCTCAACAACAGATCAGGCATTGAAGCCCTCAAGCAAAAGCTTCACCTGCAAAATATAAATTCTTAAACAATCTCAAAGAAGATGTAAAAACAAATTGAAGACTTACATACAAGCAGAGTTGAGTTTGGTTGCAAATAAATACACAACATTGGAGAAAATGGATAATGGATTACAAGTGAAAGGATAAAGAGGAAATATAAATTTATCGATTTCTGGAATAATAATCATCAATCTATTTATGAAATTAGTTGCCAGGGGATCCAGTAAATTATTTCAGATTTTATATTTTGCTAGTCCTCTATGATCTTTATCGTTCAATCCTCTAAAGAGAGAGAAATATATAAATGAGATCATTATTAAATATGAGAGTATACATGCTTTTATACAAAATCAAGTGAGAGGAAATCATGAGGCGGTGATTTTTGGATAGAAGGCATTTTCAAGAACTCATTCAGGAAGGAAAAAACAAAAATGGAAATAAGAATTAAAATAGAGAAAATAAAATTTTGTAAATTATGGCATACCTTGCATGTCCATCGCAACTAATGGAATATGGGAAATCTTCTGCCACTCTGGCCCACTTCCCTCCCTGCAACTTTCCTTGAGAAGGGGACACGACTGAATATTCAATATTCTTAGATTGGTGAGGCGTCGCATTGCTTCCAAGGAGGGCATCTTCTTCAAATTTTTGTTACACCAAAGATTCAGGGATTGAAGAGAGGTAAGGTTACCCAACCAATCCGGCAGAGCTTCTAACCCATCAAACCCCCATATTTGCAATTCTTTCAAAGCATGAGAAGTCGTAATATACGGCAGAGACTGGAGTTTTGGCCAACCAAACAATGATAGAGACTGGAGGGAGATGAAGAATGGGCACTGCTCTGTAGAAGCAGAAACATGTAAATTCGCAGAACTGATGGACGACGACGACGACGATGATGATGGGCAGGGCCAGGGAAAATGCTCAAGCTCCTCTGAGAAATCACCTATTGTCAATTCTTTAAGGCTGGAGAGACCGCAGATCTTCCGACTAACCGATTCCCAAAAAATCACCAGTCTTGGACACCTCCCAATCGTCAACTCCTCAAGCGATGTGAATAAAAATCCCTCATCATCATCATCTGGATTATTTCCCATTATCATTAAATTCGGACAATCGTCTATAATTAATGTCACAAGGGTTTGTGGGAGCATTCCCTTAGGCAAACATGTCAACCGTGGGCAATCCATAATCTCAAGGCGTCGAAGAGATGTTAGGCTGCTGCTGAGTCCTCCTCCTTCTAATCCTCCTCCATCAACAAATGTTAGATTCTTACAACCCCTTATCTTTAACGTCACAAGGGTTTGTGGCAGCATTCCCTTTGCCAAACATGTCATCCGTGGGCAACAAGAAATCTGAAGGTGTTGAAGAGATGCTAGGCCCCTCAATGATTCTGTTTCTTCAATTATGGATGTCAGACTACTGCAACTGTGTATGTGTAGGAGGAACTCAAGAGACGCCAGATTTCCTGTGTTGTTTGGCAAATAACTTATTGGGGAATTCCAGAGCCTTATCATTCTTACGGATTGGCTGACGCTGTGAAATAAATCTTTTAGAAATGAATCCTCGCATTTATTTATAATCAACAATGGGTACTCCTTACTTTCTTCAAAATACCGAACATTACATAGAGAAATAGCAAAATCCTTTCCCAAAAAGTGATATGGGATTGAACTCAAGCGAGGGCAATCCAAAATTTTTAAGAATTTTAGCCAAGGGCTACATTTCTTTGTGTGAGTCCCTGACAACAAGGATATGTTTGGCCATACTTCTAGGTTTGGCATATCTCTTACGATGAGCTTTTCTAGTGCAGGAAATACAACGGAAATGGTTCCTGCAACTGCTTCACCATCATCGTCATCCTGCTTCATAACACCATCACCATAAAATTCAGAACCAATACATTTTACACTATCCAATCCCACTATCTCAACGACCTTCAGACAAGGGAGATGCCCAAGTGGTGGGATATGTTCACATTTCTTGCAATTTTTCAATTCGATCTTCACCATGTTTTGAAGCAAGAATGTGTCATTCTTCCTTGTTGTCATCATCCATGATGCAAAACTTTCTCCGCAAAAGTTTTCAATAATTAAATGTTTCAAATTCCCATGAGGCTTGAGCTCCTCCAACACATTACCATCCATATTGTTCATGTCACCTTCTCGTTCTACACTCCAACATAACTTCAAGACATGAATCTTAATCAAATTTATTTTGGCCTCTTCTTTTTTTCTCACTTTCTCAAGACCATAAATCTTCAATTCACCTCTCAAGTTTCTTAAACAACCAAGCTCTTTAATTGTACTTCCCTTGCCCTCACCAACAACAAAAAATGGCAATGTTTGTAAAGAATTCATTTGCCCTATCATCATCGGCATCAATTTTCTAGTTTCTTCACAATCACGAATAAAAAAATGCCTCAAGTTAACCAACTTATGAAACTCTTCCGGAAGCTCTTCCAAATATTCTGGAAGTTTTAATGTTTGCAAATTGTAGAGCTTGGTTATAAAATTTGGAAGGATTTTAATTCGAGTCATTGAGAGATCAAAATATTTCAAATGTACGAATTTTCTTATTGAACACGACAAATTTTTCATATCATCATTTTCAAAAGATAGGGCACGCAAACATTTGGCGTCTGTGATTTTTTTTAAAAAATTTTTGATAAAGAGTAAGGTCCTTAGTCTTCCAACATTTTCCTTCAAAATTTTTGAGATACTATGGTTTGCTGGCGAGTCCAAGTGACATGATAAATATTGAAGCTGAAAATGATCATTCACCTGATTAGTACCAATTAAAGCCAAGCAATTACCTTCTGAGACCATCCATGCAAGATCGTGTACAAGATCATGCATTTTGCAACTTGTAATATGATTGTACTTGTCTACTCTAACATCTTGAAACAATGAATTACGCAATAAAATATTAAAATAATTATCACCCACGTCTTCCATTTCCAAGTTACTTTCTGAAGGAGGTTGAAGATATCCTTGACTCATCCAAAGTTGAATCAACTCATCCTTTTGAATTACCCAATCTTTAGGGAAGATGGAACAGTAGGCAAAACATTGTTTCAAAGATGGAGATGGTAAGTGATCAAAACTTAGCCTTAACACTGAAAGAATTCCATTTTCATGTCCAAGAGAACTCCATATTTCATTGCCTCGGACGGACAACCATTCCTGTTCATGTTGCTTGGAGTACATCAGACCTCCTAATGACCTTATAGCTAAGGGGACACCCTTGCACTTTTCCACCATTGATCGACCAATAACCATTAAGCTTTGAGTCTCTACTGGACCACCATCTGCAAATGCTCTTTTTCTAAACATGGTCCAACTATCATCATCAGATAGGATGCTAATGGGATGAGTAAGAGATGGAGAGATTTGCATGGTTGACACCACTGACATACTGCGGGTGGTAACTATAACTTTGCTTCCCTTGGAACCACCTACTCCTAGCAAAGAACTTCTCATAGACTCCCATTTGACATAATTTTCATTCCAAACATCATCAAGCACTAGTAAATATTTTTTTCCGGAGAGTTTTTCACTTAGCTTTCTCACAATTCCTTGAATATTTGGTGTCTCAGATTTATCTCCGATGAGAGATTGGACCATCTCATTCAATAGCCTTTCAACTTTGAAATCGTCGGACACACAAACCCACATTCTTTGATCACCAAAAATTTCCACAACCTTCTCGTGATTGTAAACTAGTTGGGCAAGGGTTGTTTTCCCTAGACCAGCCATTCCTACAATAGCAATGGTAGACAAAGGATCAATATCGTTGGCATTAGAGTTCTCCTCCTCTAGCACCATTTCTATCACTTTCCGTACATCCTCATCCCTACCCACAACTAGTGAATCATCAACAAAGGGTTGAGTCAGCCTGAATGGATCTCCCCTAGAGGGTTGTGTTTCATCACCAGTAATAGCATTCATAATAAGCTCAACAGGCTTAAGACGCAAGTCAATGAATGCTTCTTTGGAAATTTGATCAAGCAATGAATTAACATCGTTGACCTTTTGAGCCATCTTGAAACGGAAAGCCAGTGGGTTTGAGACGGAGAAGAAGTTGCGTACCTTATTCTTCATTCGGGTTCCAACCTCCAACCTTCTTCGAAGTTGTTCAAACTCAAACTCGTCCAGAACATCCTCGGCCTTGCAGGACGCAGCCTTGACACTCTTCACCCAAGCTTTCAGAGCCTCCGGTAATGTTTCTCCCGCGTTCTGAGCATCGATTAACAAAGCTTGAATGTTTGTTAACCTTCTTCGCAGCCTTTCCAGCTCACCCTTGAAACCCCTTGCCCGGTTAATCTGCTGGCCTGCTTGAGCAATCAGATTGTTGATGATTCCCTGAGCAGCCGAGGTGAGGTAAGATTCTGCCATCTGAAAGGAAATTTGGTTGAACAGAATAGAACTGTGTTGTTACTAGCCAGAGAAGAACAAAGACAAGCACTTATATTGTACTCGGAAGCATTGAACCAGGTCCAAGCCAGCCTAGATGTGAATTATTACTCTCAATACTTTAGAGTAACTTTGGCTTCTGGAACTGCAATTGTATGCTTTTTGAAAAGCTCTTTGGCGGGCATTGTACTTTTCCCATTTTCCATTAATTGAAGTTGCATAATTTTCTCCTTTCTTAATAATAACTACTAGCTATTTCTAGAAGCAGTGTCTGTTCTATTCATGCATCCTGTTAGATTTATTTTTAATAGTTGTGATACTTTGCGTTCCACAATTATGTTTTTGTACTTGAATATTATGTTTAGGTCGGAGTCCTTTTTGTCAAAATTTATTTGGAAGGAAACTTGATTTAAAACAAGTTGCTCAAACGGTCGTAAATTCAAGTGAGAATGAATATTAGTCAATTTTTTAATTAACACATAAAACTTAAGTTATTATAGTTGTTAATTTTTTTGGTTAATTGCCAAGATAAACTCTATATATTACCAAATAAGTTCTAGGATTTTTTCAATTATATCGTTTAACTTTATGTGTGGTTGATTTATTTTAATCTGATTTTTAAATTTAGTTTCTTGTGATTGTTTATTATCACCATAGACGTTGGTTTTGGGGATTTTTAAAGGATTAGAGTTTTGGCTAATTCTAAATTAAGATATGCTAATTAGGTTAATTGGTCATAGTTTTAAATAAGGAAAAAAAAATCAACTAATAATGGTGCAAACTCATCCTCGGATTCAATAATTGGGTCTTTGTTTATCTCATAAATGGGTAACTCTATTATGCTTCTAGGTCTGAAAAGGAAGAGATTTTCCACACTCAATAAGTAGGGATTCAAAAATTTGGGGGTCTAAATGGGCCACTCTGTTATTACTTATGTGGGTCGGAAAGGGGAAACCAGCTGTATATGTAGATAACACCTTCATGAAAGGAAACAGTGAAAGTCTGATGTGGATTCCATTTTCCATAACAAAAAGCCAATTAGCTGTTGGAATTACATGATGCTTTCAAATCCCATTCAACTTTATGTGCTTTCTTAGAGATGGAGAAGACACCACTAATTTTTTATTTACTATATAAAATATGACACCAACTTCCCGAGACGCCAAATTTACACGATTCGGCAAAAATCTTTTGCCTACGCTCCACTACTATTAAAGATTCAAAATAATGGGGACAGTTATCCCAAAAAATTATTAAATGATTCAATGTAACTAGCTCCATCTCACGCTGATCAATACATAAAAACAACAGCTTCTAAAATAGGCTGTGCGAAGAGATATATTGTGTCAGCTGTGAAGATTAATTACTTGTGTGATCATTTTCTTTATCAAGAAGCCCAGTAATTGAAGATTAATTGTGGCTTCAAACATGGTTTGGCCACTGCATCACTTTGATGTATCACATCATAGCAATGAACTGAAAGGCTAGAGAAACCTGCACGCAAGTTTTATCAGAAAATATGCAGTTAGTTTTTGACAAATAAAATTAATATTTAGAACAATTTATAATTACACTTTTGTCCGAAATTCAATGACTAGCTATCGTCAATATACAGGATGATTGCACATCCATGAATTCCCAACTAGGATGAGTTTCTAGCCAATTTGTCTGCCATATCAAACCAAAAGAAAACTACATATCCGATTTATTACCAATTCACCCGGGGGGGGGGGCGTTGGATTGAAACGAGTTGAGCCGAGGTTTAAGGTATTCAAGCTCAGCTCAAGTTATTTAAATGGGGCTTCGACTCAAGCGTGAGCTCGCTTTGAATTTTTGTAAAGGATCGACTACGGTTCAATAAAAAAGAATGTAAACTCGAGTCACAAATCAAGCTTAATTCGAGCTCATTTTGGTCACGAATCGAATTCAAGTTAGAATTTTTTTTTTTTTTTTTTTTTTTCGAACCATAGAACAAACTTTACATATTTGTTTGCAAAAATCAAGGCAGCAGGTAATGCATTCTTCTTTCGGTTACTCCTTAATTATTTTGAAATGTTTGTTACAATAATTTTTTTTTTTATTGATTTAACTGTCAATGTTAAATTGAAAGTAATGTGATTACATAAAAAAAATTGTATTATAATATATCTTTTGACATTTTAAACTATATAAAATATTCGAAATACTTTTGAGACTTTCAAAAGTTTAGAATAATTTGTTTTATTTCATTGTTTTTCTTGTACAGATATTGTCTTCAGTTTTGTAGATAAAACTGGACTATAAATTGAGTAGACAAAAAGTTAAATGCTTGAAAATCTCAATTACATTTTTGACAATTTTTACTTATTTTAAAGTAAAAAGAGACATCTCATATGATCTTTTTATGTTAACCATACTATTTTTCACTTAATATTAATAGCAAATAACGCATTGAAATTAAGAAAAAGATAAATTTAAAATAACTAAATATAAATCTATATACATTTTTTAAATTTAAAATGTTCTTGTTGGATGAGAACCTTAAACAATTGTCTAAATTACTCAATACTTGAACCGTCCAGACACAATATACAAATGGCAAAATAAGAAGTTGCTCTAATATTTGAAAATTAACTGCATTGCACAAAGAAAACTGAGTCCATGACCCCTCAAAATTTTCAAATACACCCTACCCCATGTCGTTGTTGTAAAGAAAATAGCATGGATTTGAATTATTAATCTCAACTTCAAAATGACTTAATCTAGCCTTTGAATATGCTTTTTAGAAAGCACTTTCGCCCCTCTGTTGCTAAATTTTTCAAATTCACACGGTTTTTAAGAAAGTGGAGGTCCAGCTATGTAGCACTAAACTAGCAGGCAAGTTCAAATAAGTTTGGCTCGAGTTATGATGCGTTATGATTAAATAGATTGAATTTAATTAAATTTTTTTAATATTTTTTTTTAGCTGATCCAATATGAATTTATATGATACGTGTGATATAGGTCTAATTAAATTTAATATTTTCTGTTAACTTTATACTTTAGTTCAAATTATGAATTAGTTTTATGTTG
>JAVXUM010141287.1:0-17667 GCA_035590655.1 Pouteria glomerata | reverse complement strand
AGGCAGAAAGCTGTCCCGGAGGACAGCACACTGTCCAAGCGCGGGCGCACGCCGGGGAGCCACCCCGGGCGCACGCCAGGGCCGGGCGCATGCCTGAGCCACCCCTCGGGTGCCCCCCGAGACCCAGCTTCCTCCCTCTCCTCCTGGACAGCCCCGGGCGCACGCCTGAGCCTTGGGTCGTGCGCCCCCCGAGCCCAACTTCGCCTGAGCTTCACTTTTTGACCTCCAAACCTCTACACCTTGCACTCCAAGGTCCTTAGCACTTAACCAATTCATAATTTCATTTAAATTCAACTCCGAAAATTAAACACACTCTCATTTCATTAAGAGAATTCCAATTATACCGAAGGTGAGGGGTATTACAGTGGTAATTTCAGACGTTGGCAAAAGAAGATGCATTTTTCCTAACAACTCTTAATGTCATGTATGTTCTCACCAAAGCTTACTCAGAAGAGAAAGAAGATGAAACACTGGAGGAGATTTGGTGAGGATGAAGTACGAGAATGATGACTACATGTACAAGGGTTATATTCTAAATGCACTTTCAAACGTACTATTTGATGTGTATTTTATAAGGATCGCTTTGGTGGCAACTCCATATGCAATCTTAACTTTAATGTGAATCACTAAAGAATAATTGATTTGATGAGAAGTTTCCAAGTTGATAAAGAGTTTCAAATTCAATGGAGTTTCCAAATTCAAAGAAGTCGAGTTAATTTGAAAAGATAACGAATCATGAATTAGTTTGAAAGCCAGCAAGCTTCCGAAATCAAGTTAAAATAGAGTTCCAGTTGAAGCAGGACACTATTTAGCACGGGGAACAAATCCAGAGGACCTTGCAAAGCATGACATAGGAAGTGCGTGGCTGTGCCCTCAGCACGCTAGCATCCCACGGGTAGCACGCAGGTGTTCCCCATTTGCTATGCACTTGATCAGAATTCCAGTAAGCTCTGTAGGCTTAAGGATGGGAGCACAAGGGTTTGACCAACTGGCACTGGCACGATGTAGGATGCTCAAGGGTTCAAGCTGCGTATCTTCTGAGTGAATTTGTTTTTTATTTTGCCAGACTAGGGTAAATTTTTATAACTCTATAAATATGGACCATTCCCTAATCATAAAGGGTACAGAATATATTATAGAGATCTAGAGAGAGAGTCAATTGTTCTTAAGTGCTTCAAGTCCTTTCTCTAGCCTTTTCCTATATTCATTCTTGACTTTCGGTGCAAGGCAAAAAGCCCTACTTGTAGGCTTCATTGAGTGATTTGAGCAAGAATGTCGAAAAGATTCATGCGAGTGAGTCGTAAAGAGTTTAAGTAGAGTCTTGTAACCCGTTGATAGTAGAAATTGTGTTATTGAGGTTTTTTTTCCCTATAATAGGGTTTCCTCATTATTTCCTGGTGTGATTATTTTTCTGCATAGTGTGTGATTACTTGGTTTAGAGAATTTTCAATTCGTATCAGAGCAAGTTACTCTACTTGGAATAAAGTCTTGTTCCAAACCAATGGATCCACCACATGAAAGAGGATCAAGCACCAGACCCCCATGGTTTGACGGCACTAATTATTCATATTAGAAGGTACAGATACAATCTTTTCTCTTGGGCGTTAACTATCGGGTATGAACTTCTATGATTTAAGGTTGAGAAGAACCTACACATAAAGTTGATGGAAGGATTGAGCCAAAGTCGATTTTAACGTGGACAAAGTCTGAGCAAGAAAGCTCAAAATGAAATTTCAAAGCTCTAAGTTTCATCTTTTCAGCTGTTTACCCTAATGAGTTTTACCGGATATCAAGTTGCACTAGTGCTCGCAAAGCATGGCTAATTCTCCAAAATACATATAAGGGGAGCAAGCAAATCAAAATTAGTAAGCTTCAAAAGCTAACTTCAGAGTTTGAAGGTCTAAGGATGAATGAAGATGAAAGGTTTAATGATTTTTATGTGCGACTTAACCATATTGTCAACTTATGTCATAATCTCGAAGAGCCCATCCTAGAGCATAAAGTGGCATGTAAAATTTTACTTTCTCTTCCTCGTTCCTTTGATTCCAAAGTTAAAGCTATTGAAGAAGTAAGGGGTGTAAATTCTTTGAGAATTGAGGTTTTTGAGGTATATAAAGAAAGAAAAAGGAAAGCCATATGGAATAGAAACAACAAGAAGAAGTCAAGCTCCAAAGACAAAGAGAAGAAATTTAATAAGAATGATCCCGGAGAAAAAGAAAAGAAGAATAAAGTAAAGTGTTTCAAATGCCAAGGCTTTGGGTACTTCACACAAGAATGTGCAAATAAGAAGAAGAAAAGAAAGAAGAAGAAGAAACAAGTCAAACTTATGAATGCCACATTCGATGATGACTCTAATTTTTCAGATGACTCGTCTATTTCAGCCTCTTCCGATAATGAAAGTAATTTTGTTGCTTTCATAGCATCTCATACTTCATCTGCTGGATCACCCTCTGGATCTCAAAGCGATACAGAGATATCCAATCACAAGGATGATGATTCTAAAGATGAATTCAACAGTGATCTCCAAGCTACCTACAATGCTTTATATGCCGAATGCTGCAAATTGAAGAAACAAAAGGTAGATCAATATGCTAGAAACAAAAAACTTAGAATTGAGCGAAACTCCTTGAAGGCGAAAAATTAAAGACTTACTGGTAAATTGTCCTCCTTTGAATTTGAATCTGAAAGACTATCTTATTCTTAAAATGCTGAAAAGTTCAAAGAAAAACTAGAGGAAAAGAATAAAAAGATTAAAGAACTGAAGGAAACAATTAGAAAGCTTTAGGATAATATCAACAAGTTAAATAAGAAGATAAAGGACGATGCAAAAATCTTAGAGAAGATGTTTACCAGCTCAAACAAGTTTTACGAAATTTGGAACAAATAGAGATCTCATGGAGACAAATCAGGCCTGGGGTACACCAAAGAGAAAAATCAAATTGCTTCATCATCATCAGACCCACCAATTTCAAAAACTATTCCAAAATCTATTACAGTCCAGAAAAAGTCAATAGTCACTCCAAAGTTCATCACAATGGCTATTGCTTCTACCAAAAGGAACTTTCAAAAGCCCAAACAAATTCAGCACTCTCCTCCCCTGGTGAAAGGTACACATGTTTCGAAGTCTCAAACTTTCATATATGTATGTCACCATTGTAGAATCAAAGATCACATCTGCCCAAATTGCCACAAACTTTATGATTTTCCTTCTAATTATGCTAAGAAACTTTTCAAAAATCCTAGCCATAAAGTTCCTATGTCAAATTGGTTTCATGCATTATTTGATTTTCATGATGATTTTTTTGAGAATTCTAGCAATTTACAATAACAAAAATTCTTTCAACTTAACAACCACTCAAATTCTTAAAAGAAAGAAAATTTTGTGAAAAACCAAAAATTTAAGAAAAACCTTATCAAAACCATTCTTTTAAAACTAGGGTTGTATGGGTCAAAAAATCTTATTTAAATTGCTTTGTGTCCCAAACTGCCCTGAAAGCTTTAAATTCTAACATGTGGTATCTCAACAGTGGATATTCAAACCATACAAGTGGTAATAAATCTTTGTTTTCAAAACTTGAAACCTAAGAGGGAGATATGGTGACTTTTGACGATGAGAGTACATATCAGGTGAAAGGTAAAAGTGAGATTAAGTCCATTGTTCTCAAATGTTTAAAAAATGTGTTATATATTGAAGAACTTAAGGCTAATCTTATCAGTATAAGTCAGTTGTGTGATGCTAATCGTGTTATCTAATTTTCAAAAAATGAATGTAATATTTTTAACAAAAAAAAGACAATGAGTCTTACATAGGATTCGTACCTCTGATAATTGTTATAGGGTAGCAAATTCTAAAAGATTTATTTGTAATTCTACTACCCTAGATGAAACAGAGTTGTGGCATCAAAGACTTCGACATCGAAACTATAAAGATTAGCACAAGTTGTCCAAGTCTGAACATGTTACGGGCCTACCCAAAATTAAGAAGCATAAAAATAGTGTGTGTGGTCCATGTCAACTGAGGAAACAAGTTAGAATTTCACACAAAAAGATAAAATCAATTAATACCACTGACTCCCTTGAACTAGTTCATATGGATTTAATGAGACCCACGCGCTCTAAAAGTCTTAGAGGCGGGCAGTACATTTTTGTAGTTGTTGATGATTACACTAGATTTTCATGAATGAATTTTTTATGTGAAAAATTAGATACTTTTGATGCTTTGAAGTCGTTGTGTTTTAGGTTACAATAAGAGAAGCAAGGTGTGATTGGGTGCATCACAAGAATCAAAACTGACCACGGAAAAGGATTTGAAAACCAAAAGTATACATATTTCTGTGACGAGAATGAAATTAGGCACAAGTTTTCTGCACCTAAGACACCTCAGCAAATGGAGTAGTAGAGAGGAAAAATAGAGTCTTATAAGAGATGGTGCATTCGATGCTCCATGAAAAACAACTTCCTAAGAAGTTTTGGGCAGAGGCGGTTCACACTGCATGCTACATAGCAAATAGAGTGTATCTTCATCCTGGTACATCTTAAACACCCTATGAGCTATGGAGTGGTAAGAAGCCTAATGTTAAATATTTTTGAGTTTTTGGGAGCAAATGTTTCATTCTCAAAAATAGAGGTAACCTTGGAAAGTTTGACTCCCGAAGCAATGAAGGAATCTTCTTGGGCTACTCTTCATCTAGTTATGCATTTCGTGTTTATAATTTAAAAACTTCTTCAATGATG
Source organism: Pouteria glomerata (assembly GCA_035590655.1). Lineage (NCBI taxonomy): Eukaryota > Viridiplantae > Streptophyta > Magnoliopsida > Ericales > Sapotaceae > Pouteria > Pouteria glomerata. The sequence goes on along the minus strand of JAVXUM010141287.1, from coordinate 12,933 downwards.
GAATCTATTAATGTTATAGTAGATGATCATACTAACTCTTCTATGTTTCAATAAGTAGATGAAGATGATAGACCGATTGTAGAATCTGAAGAAGCATGTGATAAAATTGATGAAAAAGTTGTTAAACTAAGAAAAGATGAAAAACATGATCATAATGATTCTGCGAAACAGTTGGAGCCTTCTTTAAGAGTTACGTTGAACCATCTGGTTAGTTAAGTCATTGGAAAGGTAACAAACAAAATGAAAACTCGTCGTCAATTGAGGAATGAGGTAACATATGTATGCTATGTTTCTTCTATGAAACCTAAGAATGTGAATGAAGACTTGCTTGATAATAATTGGGTAAATGCTATGCATGAAGAATTAAATCAATTTGTTAAGAATGATGTGTGGACTCTTGTACCTAGACTGACTCACACTAATGTTATTGGCACTAAATGGATATTAAAAATAAAAGTGATGAGTTTGGTAATGTCATTAGAAATAAAGCTTAGCTTGTCGCTCAAGGGTATACTCAAATAGAAGGTGTTGACTTTGATGAGACATTTGCTCCGGTTGCTAGACTTGAATCCATTAGGTTACTTTTGGCCATTGCATCTCTTAAAATTCAAATTGTATCGAATGGATATCAAGAGTGCGTTCTTGAATGGTTTTCTTTATGAAGAAGCCTATGTAAAGCAACCTAAAGGATTTGAGGACCCTAAATTTCCTAACCATGTGTATAAACTTGAAAAAACACTTTATGGGTTAAAACAGGCACCTCGAGCTTGGTATGAAAGACTTACTACCTTCTTACTTGAGTCTAGGTTTGTTCGTGGGAATGTAGACAAAACTTATTTATTCGTACAGAATCTTAACACATTTTGATTGTACAGATATATGTTGATGATAGAGTATTTGGATCCACGTGTGAAAAATATGCAGTTGATTTTGCTAAATTAATGTCTACTTAATTTTAAATGAGGATGATGGGTGGGTTAACTTATTTTCTAGGTCTTCAAATTAAACAAGAAGATAAAGAAATTTTTATTTCTCAATTCAAATATGCCAAAGACTTACTGAAAAAGTTTGGCCTTTCTAATGCTTTACATGATAGAACTCCCCTGAGCACAAGCACAAAATTACATAAAGATCCTAGTGATAAAGGTGTACACCAGACCATATGAAAAAGTATGATAGGTAGTCTTTTATATCTCACATCTAGTAGACCTGACATTGCATTTAGCGTAGGTGTGTGTACTTGATTTCAAGCTAATCCCAAAGAGTCACATTTACATGTTGTTAAGATAATCATTAACTATGTCAATTGTACATTAGATTTTAGGATTTGGTACACATGTGACATCAATCATGATCTTGTGAGATACTCTGACGCCGATTGGGCAAGATGTGTAGCTGATCGCAAGAGCACTTCTGGCGGATGTTTTTGCGTAGGTAATAATTTGGTCTTTTGGCATAGTAAGAAGCAAAATTCCATATCCTTATCCACTATAGAGGCTGAGTATATTGCCGCTGGAAGTTGTTGTACCCAATCTTATGGACGAAGCAAATGCATGCTAACTATGGGTTGGATCAAGGCACTATAACCTTATTTTGTGATAACATGAGTACCATTAGTATTTCTAGAAATCCAGTCTTGCATTCTCGCACCAAACATATAGACATTAGGTATCATTTAATTAGAGAACTGGTTAAGGAGAATGTCATTACATTAGAGCATGTGCAAACTAAAATTCAGTTAGCTTACCTTTTCATAAAACCCTTGACGCCTTTCACTTTGAATCTCTCAAGAAGTCTATGGGTATTTGTGCACACCTTTAATTTTTTTTAAAAAAAATAAATAGAAGTTCATTGATTGAGTTAGAGATCTTTTGTTGACTTCTATATCTTTACATGTACATTAAATCATTCAGTCTAATAAATTTTAATGAATTAAATATTTATTGTGCCATGTAAATCGAAGAGAAGTGTTTGAGTGAATTTTGCCATAATCTTAACATACTTCTCTTATATCACTTGACTAGTTGTGCATATATCTTTTCTTTTTCCCATCTATAAATCATGGATTACTGTTTGATGCGTTTAAAAAATGTTCAAGAGCTACCGGCGGGATGGGTGAGAAGTTCCTTAATGACTCGTTGATTATTAAGAGAAAAGCTACATGCCCATAAGCATTTGAAAGCCGCTAAGACCTCAAAAGGGATTTAAAAAAAAAAGTGAAGAAACTTGGCTCTCAATTCATTTAGTACATCAAATTTAATTCAATGATTCTATGATTGGTTTAAGGGGGAGTCTATATGTATTTCACAGTCATAATTTCACACATGCACAAGCAACGCTTTTATTTTATCGCTTAATTCCTCTCATGCCACAAATTTGAAAACTTATCTAGTATGATAAATTTTAGTTCATTCATCTTTATTATGGTTACATGATTGATTTACATGTTTGATATAATGAAATTAAATTTTCTCTAATCAAATTTAATGAATTTTTCTATTTTTCGTGTGTTATTTTCTAGTGCACAAAACTAGCTTGTACAGATTTTTCCAGAAAATGTCACAGGTAGGACGCAAGGAGCTCGCCCTATCGCCCCTCTTGGTGTAGGGTACCCACGGGATTCGTGTGGGGGTAAGCTGGTCTTTATATGGGCCCTCTGTTAACGCTGGTCGTCATTTTCCAATCTCAGCCTCGCACTTGCAGCCATCCGTCTTCCAGGCTACTTGTATTGGTACATGTGTCCTCTTTAGGTACTAGTTCATCCTTTTCTTTACATTATCCAATTTTTTTTAATATGTTCAAGTGAAATAAGTCTAGTTCTTCTTCCTCGTCTAGCAACAGATATTTAAATCAAAATGAGTTTCGCTCTCTGTTTTTCAAAATGACCCATTTTGATTGAAAGAAAACTGAACCTTAATGACTTTCCCATGATTAATCTTTTATTTACTTAGTTTGGTTGGAGTCTATCATTGATATCTCTAGGTCTGTACCAATTAAATTGGTCCAAGAATTCTATGCAAATTTTCATGAAACAGATTTTAAGAACTTTGTTTTTAAAACTTCTGTTAACTGAATCACTTTTTCTATTATACCTGATATTGTTGCTTTTATCTTGAGCGTTGAGAGACCCAATTTTGTTGAATGCCCCATATTGTTTTATCCTACCCAGGATTGTGTCTATCCTACTAAGAAAGAACTCACATATGTTTTTTCTATCTTGACTGGTTCACCAACTTGGAGGGGTGAAACATATGTGCATGGCCATCTTAAAATTGATCATCGTATGCTTAAATCTCTTTGTGTCTGCTTCAATTTACCCCACTTCACATTATTCTGACGTCATACTCTGCCGTGGACGTGTGATTTATGCTATTGTCGAAGGTCTCAAATTTGATCTGGCACTTTTTATCTTCAGTCTCATGTTCACCGCACAACAACTTAAATGCACAAAAGATTCATTTCCTTCTGGAGTTCTTATCACCAAAATCATACAGTCTAATCAAGTCAAATTACCTACATCAAGCCTTAGACCTCAGCCCACTCCTATTATCCGTCACACTGCTAAGAAGTTAGTTAGTTAAGTTGTGGATAACACACTTGAAAGCCCTGATATAGTCGAATCTTCCCGTAGTACCAGGCCTTACATACTTAATGTTATGTCTCCATCTCTTCTTCGTCTTGGGGAAGATGGAGAATATTCATACTGATCAGACCCTACTGAATGATCGCATGACCAGTATAGAGAACAGTATCCAGAGCCTCACAGAGTTGTGCACGCAAAATTTTCAAACACTACATCAACAAATTAATAATCTGGTGTTTAAGCTAGACCAAGATGATGATGATCATCATACTGGGTTTGGAGGAGGTGATACTAGCGGTGGTGACTTTGGTGGAGGAAGCTTCTTTTGAATAGTGGCTACTATTATTTTTTTTTTTTTTTTTCATTATGTCTTTATTCCTCTTTATTTTGTATGTTCGTCACTTCCATATCAAAAAGGGAAAGATATGATGTACTTTGATTTTGATGTACTTTGACTTTGATGTACTTTGACTTTTATGCTTTGATTATGACTTAGTACTTTGGTGTGTAATGGTAAACTAGTTTATGATTGCTGCTGGTTTAATTTTTTATGGTTCTTAATGCTTCATTATGCGTCACGATTAATTGTTGCTTCTTCTTTTTTTCTTTTAGTTCATTTTTTTCCATATGATGTCGTGATCTATGTGTTTCGGTTTGTGCAGAAAAAAATTTCAAACATCATCACGGATTATATTTAACTTAAGTTTTGATATGGAATAGCCAATGAGGAGATCGTAAGGATCACTTTGGTGGCAACTCTATATGAAATCTTAAGTTTAATATGAATCACTAAAGAATATTTGATTTGATGAGAAGTTTCCAAGTTGATAAAGAGTTTCAAATTTAATGAAGTTTCCAATCTCAAAGAAGTCAAGTTAATTTGAAAAGATAACAAATTATGAATCAGTTCCAAAACCAGTAAATTTCCAAAATCAGGTCAAGATAGAGTTCCAATTGAAGTAGGACACTATTCAGCACGCAGAATAAATCCAAAAGACCTCACAAACACGATGCAGGGAGCGTGTGGTTGCACCCTCAGCACACTGGTATCTCGCGGGGAGCTCGCAGGTGTGCCCCTTTTGCTATGCACTTGATCAGAATTCTAGTAAGGTTCGCAAGCTGAAGGATAGGAGCATGAGGATTCGACCAAATGGCTCTGGCATAGTGTAGGATGCTCGAGGGGTCAAGCTGTATATCTTCTGAGCAAATTTATTTCCTGTTTTGCCATACTAGGGTAACCTTTTGTAAATCTATAGATATGGACTACTCCCTAATCATAAAGGGTACAGAACATATTATAGAAATCTAGAGAAAGAGTCAATTGTTCTTAAGTGCTTCAAGTTCTTTCTTTAGCCTTTTCTTGTATTCATTCTTGACCTTTTGTGTGAAACAGAAAGCCTTACTTGTAGGGTTCATCGAGTGATTTAAGTAAAAACATCAAAAAGATTCATGCGAGTGAGTCATAGAAAATCTGAGTAGAGTCTTGTAACCCATTGATAGTAGAGATTGTGTTATTGAGGTTTTTCTTCCTGTAATAGGGTTTTCTTATTATTTCTTGGTGTGATTATTTTTCTGCATTATGTGTGAGTACTTGGTTTGGAGAATTTTCATATTCAAATATAAATGCTGTGAAAGAAATATGGGAAAGAAAGTGTTTGACTAAAGATGCAATGAGTAAGAAATTTTTGATCAGTCAATTTATGAATTACGAAATGATAGGTAACAAGTCTGTGGTTAATCAATTGCGTGAAATTCAACATATCTTAATTCAATTCAAGATTAAGAATGTGAACATGGATGAATCGTCTGTGATTGATAAACTTCCTTCTTCCTGGGAAGAATATAAGAAAACTCTCAAACACAAAATTGAGATCTTACGTTGGAACAATTGGTTGTCCATTTTCGTGCGGATGAAGAGTCAAAGTGTCAAGAAAAAGAGGAACTTAGGGCTAATACCTCCAAGATCCATATGGTGGAGAGAGGAAATAGTATCAAAAAGGGTAAAGGTAAATAGAAGGAAAAAGCTCAAAAAGGCAATAACTGAGGTAATGACCTTGGAAAAAAAAAAAAGTTAAATGTTAGTGTTGCAGTCAGCTGAGCACTTCAAGAAGGACTGCAAGTCTAACAAGAAGAAGAATCCAGAGGCATCAGGGTCATAGAATAATTTTGTGGCTATCATATCTAAGATTAATGTTCTCGAGGATACGCTAGTAACTGGTGGATCAACTCAGAGGCAAGAAAGGACGTTTGCAATGATAAAAGGTTCTTTATTGACCAGGAATAGGTAGAAGATGGAGCAATTCTTTACATGGGTAATTTGTTAATTGCTACTGTTAAAGGCAAAGGAAAAGTGGACTTGGAGTTTAATTTCTAAGATGATTTTAACACCGACTAACGTTTACTATGTACTAGAAGTTAGGAACAACCTTGTATTTGGAAGCTTACTTAACAAGTATGGTTTCAAGTTAGTGTTTGAGTCATACAAATTTGTTCTGTCTAAAAGTGGCACTTTTGTTGGAAAAGGCTATTTGTACGAGGACATGTTCAAGCTTAACATCAATAACACAGTTGCTATTTCTGCTTACTTGATTGACTATCTTTCTTTATGCCATAATCGTTTGGCCATGTTAATAATAAGAAAATGGATACCATGGTTAAATTAGATTTGATTCCTAAATATGATGTCATATGGTTGATAAATGCAAAGTGTGTTTGCATACTAAAATAACTAGTGTTCTATTTCCTAAAATTGAAAGAACAACTAATCTACTAAAACTTGTTCATACTTATGAATGTGACATGCATAAAACTCCTACTAGAAGAGGTAATAAATATTTTATAACTTTCATAAATGATTATTCCAAGTACTGTTATCTGTTACGTATCTTTGGCATTCAAAAGATGAAGTTCTTGAGAAGTTTATTGCTTTCAAAACTGAAGTTGAAAATCAATGTGGAACAAAGATAAAATGTTTAAGGTCTAATAAAGATGATGAATACCATTTTTCTAATTATTGTGAATTAGTCAAGATCATATACTCCATAGCAAAATGGAGTGGCAGAAAAAAAGAATCGAAGATTGACTAAGACAGCTAATGTAATGATTACCAATTTAAGATTAAGTAGTGGTATGTGAGGTGAAGCCATACTCACCGCTGCATATATTTTGAATAGGGTTCCCTTTCAAAAAATCTAATGTAACTCCTTGTGAGTTATGGGAAAAAAAAAGGAACCAAACCCAAGTTATTTTAGAACTTGGGGTTATAGAGCAATTGTTAGATTTCCAAAACCTAAAAGGATGAAATTTTGCAAAAAGGAATTGAATGCATATTCATTGGTTATGCTTTACATAGTAAGGCATATCAACTTCTGGTTTCTGAGCAAATGATTCAGTAGGGGTTAACACCACTATTGAATCACGTGATACAGTATTTTATGAGAATAGGTTCGTATCTAGTCTAAAGTGCCTAATCAAGATAATGGGATAGATTTTTTAGAGTCTAACACTAAGGTTGAACTTGTAGAATAAGCTAAACTTAGGTGAAACAAAAAAGTTTGAGTTGCTAAGTCCTTCGGTCCTGATTTTACAATTTATCTAGTTAAAGGAACTAAAGAAACTACAGATAATCATTTCATGATTTCGCTTCCTATGGAATCTGATTCCTTGACCTATGGGGAAACTATAAAATCACAAGATTATGCTTTTTGGAAAGAAGCAATCCAAGATAAAATGGATTCCATTATAGGTAATATTACTTAGTTTCTTGCTGATGATTTGCCTTTGGGTTCCAAAGCAATTGGCTACAAATGGATTTGCAAAAAGAAAAAAAAAAAAAAAAACGAAGGTCGATGGCATTATCAACAAGTTCAAGGAACAATTAGTTGCCAAGGCTTTTATGCAAAAAGAAAGTATTAATTATTTTGACACCTACACTTCGATAGTGAAAATATCTACAATTAGAGTATTAATTGCTTTAACTTTCATTTATAAACTTGAGATTTACCAAATAGATTTTAATATTCCACTCTTAAACAATGAGTTGGATGAAAAGATTTATATGGAGCAACTGGAAGGATCTGTTGTGCAAGGATAAGAACACAAAGTATGCAAACTTGTTAAGTCTCTTTATGGACTTAAACAAACACCTAAACAGTGGCATAAAAATTTTGATAAGGTAATTGTATCAAATGGGTTTAAGATACACCAATCAGAAAAATGTGTATATAATAAATTTATTGGTAATCGAGGTATAATAATATATTTGTATATGGATGATATGGTTATCTTTGGGACCGATCTAAGTACAAAGGATATTCTTTCATCTAGTTTTAGTATGAAGGATGTGGGTGTTGCTAATGTATTTTTGGTAATCAAAATTAAGAAACAAAGAGAAAAGTTAATCATTAATCAATCTCATTAGTTAAGAAAATTCTAAAAAAGTTTAATCACTTTGACAACACACCAATATCTACACTATATGATCCACATGTTAAATTGTATTCTAATACTTGAGGAGCTGTTTCATAACCAGAATATTCTAGAATGATAGGAAACTTAATGTATGCCATGACTTGCACAAGACCAGATATTGCATATGCTATGGGAAAACTGAATAGATATACACATAACTCGATCTATGTCCATTGGCTCACCATTAATCGGGTTTCAAGGTAGCTATAGAAAACTATAGACGACAGGATAGTTTATAGTGGTTGTCTTTCAATTCTAAAAGGATATACTGATATAGTAAGATAGCCGAGAATGAAAATCACTTGTTAACAAGTAGATGTTGTCTTCACACTTAGTGGTGGTGCAATTTCTTTAGGATCCAAGAAATAAAATCTTATTATGGACTCAACTATGGCAGCAGAATTTGTGGCATTAGTAGTGGGGAGCAAAGAGGAAGAGTGGCTGAGAAATATGTTGTAGGAAATACCCATATGGCCAAAACCTATGTCACTTATATCTTTGTGTTGTGATAGTTAATTGATATTGTCATGAGCTTATAGTTAGGTGTATAATTGAAAGTCCAGGCATATAAGACTTTGACATACCTATGTGAGAAACTTGATTACAAATGGGGTGATAACCATTGATTATGTAAATTCAAGTCAAAACTTAGTAGATCCTTTAACAAAAAGTCTTGCAAGGCATCTCATGTGGAGAACATCACAAGGGATAGGACTCAAGCCCATTGAAACCTAATCACTTTTTAGTGGAAACCTGACTTATTGCTTAAATTACTTCAAGTCTTAGATATAATGTGCAAAATACACCATACATCATGATTGCAAGCATTTTTTGGTTTTATCCACCCCATGGTAAAATGCTAGGTACCTATAAATGTTAAACAAGGAGGTTAAGCAATAGAGTTTTTAATAGGTTTCTAATAGTTTGTTATGTTTTGAGTGTTGTAGTTACAGGGGAACTACCAAAGTCTACCTATATGAATGTGAAGGGTGTTGCCTTTTATGGGTTCAAACGCTATGACTCAAATGCGCTCATGAAATTAGGATAAAGACATACGACCAATATATGTGTTGGTAAATTGAATACATGAATGCGTGAGTGAGACGTGTTTGGTTGGTCATTTAAGGATCGGTAGTTCAAAGACAAGTCTACTATGCTTTTCAACCAACTTTAATCTGTTTTCACTAGGTGAGTGGTTCAAGTTGTGAGACACCTTCATTGATACACTAGTCTTTTCAATAGAACCAAGGTTTCCTCTTTATTTCTTCATTTTAGATTATTTTTGAAAAATTATTGAGAGAGGTTTTTGTGAAAAGTTACTACACCTTTTCAAATGGGATATGACCATTTTGTTGTGTGTCTCCTAAAGACACGGCATTTCACATAAGGGTGCCTATAAGTCTATAAGTAAGACATTGGTGAAGTAATTCCATACCAAAAAAAAAAAAAATCATATTAGGATTTTCTCATTCTCTACATACTTTCTTAGGCATACTGTTATTTTGTTATTCTATAGAAACGAAATTAATTCTTAGTTTTATTAACTCTTTTAGACTTGATATTTTGTATGTCCTTCTTTTGTGCAAACATAAGCAAAAGATCATTAATCGGACTTAATTTTATCCTCAAAACAGATTCACTATAACTTAGTGCGTACCATTTGGTAGGGTAAATATTGTTTTTGGAAAATAACATAGTAGCATGACTTAAAGCAATTCAAGAAAGCTCTAGAATTTGACAATTCCAGTTTTTGCTCTAATAGTTAACAATAATCATAATTGTTTTTTTTTAAATTATTGTAATAATTATCTTTGTAAAGTTGATAAAAAAAATACACAATATGATAAAGTTACATTTAAACCATTTAATTCCATCAAATTACTAAGTAACTATTGAGAAGATCACCAAGAGAGTAACAAGCTGGTCCTCAAAATGTCTATCTTATGCAGGAAGATTGGTGCTCATTAAAGCTATCCTATTCAGTATATAAGTATTTTGGAGCCAGCACTTTATCCTTCCAAAGAAGATATGCAATTCCATAGAGCAAGTCTTGAGAAGATACCTTTGGACAGGAGCGGATATGAAGAAATAGGGTAGTAAGGTGGCATGGAGCGAAGTTTGCTTACCAAAGAATGAAAGAGGCCTAGGCATAAGAAAGATACACGAATGGAACAAGACACTAATGCTACGACACCTTTGGACCTTATGCACAAATAATCAATCACTTTGGGCTACATGGTGCAAATCCAATCTTCTCAAAAGAAAGTGCTTCTGGGAGGTAAAGATTCCTTCGGACTGCTCTTGGAATTGGAGAAAGTTTCTCAAATTAAGAGAGGTAGCTATCAAAATATCTAAATACAAAGTAGGTAATGGGAAATCTATCTCTCTTTGGTACTCTAACTGGCATCCATTGGGCCCTTTAATTCCCAAATATGGCCAAAGAATTGCATATGATGCTGGTTTGACAAAGAATGCTAAAGTCTCTCTCAAGTGATTCGTGATGAGCAATGGAAGTGGCCTTTTTCAAGTACTCAGGAACTCTGGGAGATTATTCTTGGATGCCCTATGGATTACCAACTGAAGGCTATTCTGGAAGATGAATTCATTTGGCTTACCTCACGAATTAAATCCTATAATGCTACTGCAACTTGGGAAGCTATTAGAGAGCGTGCACCAAAAGTACACTGACATTCATTGCTTTGGTTCCTTAATCATATTCCTCAGCATAGTTTCGTCATGTGACTTGCCATTAAGGAATGACTTAGAACGAAAGATAAACTTGCAGCATGGAGCATGAATGTTGATCCACTTTGTGCTTTATGTAGCCGGGCAAAGGAAACTATGGACCATTTATTTTTTACATGCTCATTCTCTGCTAAGGTAAAAAGCTTAATCTTCCGTAAGTGCCATATTCCAAGTCAATCCAGCCATGGAGGGAAGAAATTGATTGGGCCATAGGGAAATTCAGCGGGAGTAGTATGTATAAAAGGACTTGTGAACTTGCTTCGGCGGCTATGATCTATCATCTTTGGAAGGAAATGAACTCTAGAGTTTTCAAGGGCCTCTCTTCATCAGTTGTTAATGTCACTAAGGCAATTGTGCATGATGTAAAAACAAAATTAAAATTTTGTAAAGCAAGCATAGATTTTTGTGAATGTGATATATTGTAGTAGTTACTATTTGTAACACGGGGATATATCCCTAAAATATTGTATATAATATTTTTTTGTTAATTTAAATTACATATAATTATCAAAAAAAAAAAAAAAACTATTGGATCTATTCAACCTATTTTAAAGTTATTTTGATATTTGATTCGACAATGGAATAAAAATTTAGACGCTCGGCATTCCGGTATAATGTAACTATCACCGTGCATTTGTAGTCTAGTCTAGTAGCTTTTCCTCACGTTTAAAATTATGTTGGTTAAGATTATTTTGACTTTTAAATGAAAAGTAAGATATAATGAGATAAATTATAAGTTAGTAATTTATGTAGTGAGATAAAAAATAAATAATTTTTAAAAATAATTAATTATTTTTTATTTTTTTAACACACCAAACGATGCTATAATATATAAAAAATTAAATAAAATCAATTTAAAAAAATTCATAACCCGAAACAACCTGCTAGCAGTAAATTTGATAAAAAAAGTGTATTCACCTAAATCCTTTTTTTCAACAATCAAATTAGATATCAAAATAAAATATTAAAATATTAACAAGAGCCTTCAAATTTCTACACCCATTTTATTTTTTTTTTTATTTTTTTTTTTTTTTTAAGAAAGGGCCAGGTAAAATGTCCCTTGAAATTTTCTCTCACTGAGATGACGCCATCATCGTTAAGCCTATCCGCTGGTATTGAAGTAGTCAGCCAAAAGCGGCTAACATTTTATTATTATTATTTTTGGTTGTTGTTTTCTTCAGTCATTGTGATCTGTGATCAAGGCGGATTTGTTTTCAGTGATCGCGATTTGCAGATTTTCAGATGACTATTCTATTCTCCTGCACCCGCACACTTCTCGAGAATTCCCTGCACACGCCAAAAATACACCGGCGCTCTCGATGCCTTCCCCTACCATTTCCATTTCCCTCTCAGACACGATACTCTGTTCTCGTCCACGTCTTACCTGCCATTTTTGACCTCCCTCGGTCCCTACAATGGCTGCGTTTGGCATGAGTAAAATAAAATAAAATTTTATAAATTTTTATAAATATAAATTATGAAATTATAAAATATTATTTTTTTATTTATAACACAAAAAACAAAACACTAACTTTTAAATTTTATACTATTTTATACTCATTACATAAAATTCAAGACATTAACTTTTTATTTTATACAACTCCAAACACACCTAATATTAAGGCGTGTTTTATTTATTAAATTTAATTAAAAATTTATGAAAACTATAAACTATCATTAACTTTTTTTCAATTCAACTTCATCATATCTAATTACAAAACATCACTAACTTTTTTTCAATTCAATTTCATCATATGTTACGTTCATATTAATTTTCTTTTATACTTTTTTTATACTTTTTTATCATTCAAATACTTCTTTTATTTCACTCGTTATTTTTTATATCACTACTCTCGGTTTTATTACTGAAATTATGGAGACATTTAGAGTGATAAAATTTAATAAAAATTATGAATTTATAATTTACAAATTAAAATAAAAAGTTAATAAATCATAAAAATTTTCAATACTTTTCAAAGCTCCAAACAGAACCTATAAAGTTAAATTACAAGTCTCACTTTAGTATTAGGTAGAATTTAGAAAGTAAAAAAAATTATTTTTTATTTATTTTTAAATTAGTTACTAGAAAGTTTTCAAAAAAAAATTACTATTTTTGTGTTTAAAAAAGAAAAAAT
>JAVXUM010141273.1:0-17678 GCA_035590655.1 Pouteria glomerata | reverse complement strand
GACAACGTTCCCCGGATCGTCGACGTCGTCGGCCCGGCCGGACGGGTGAACTCGAGGTCGTTGTCGAGCGCCGGTCCATCGCGCCCCGCCGCCGACTGCCCACCCGTGGGCGAGCGCGCGCAGCGTCCCGCGCGTCGCGGCGTGCCGGCGGGTGTGTCAGCCTGCCCGGGAGGCCCCCAGGTCGTCGCCGAGCAGCTCGTAGCGCACCGCGAGCGCGGCCGCCTCGAGACGCGAGTGCGCGCCGAGCTTGCGCAGCAACGACCGGACGTGGCTGCGGACGGTCATGACCGAGATGGACAGGTGGCGCTCGATCTGACTCGTGGTGCGACCTTCGACGAGCAGGGCGAGACACTCGCGCTCCCGCGTGGTCAGGCTCTCCGCCTGACGCTGGATCCAGACGGCGTCGTCGGAGGCCAGCCCGCGAGCGCGCACGGGCACCGAGGTGACCACCTCGCCGTCACGGATGCGCCGGATCCCGTCGAGCAGCGTGTGCAGGCTCGCTCGCTTGTCGAGCACCCCGTCGACGCCGAGCCCGCCGGCCGTGTCGGCGGCCGGCCCGGTCCGACCGGCGCTGATCACGACGACCTTGGTGTGCGCCGACGCGGCCAGCACGTCCTCGAGGAGCCGCCCGCGCTCCCGCCCGGCCAGCGACCGGTGATCGACCAGGCAGAGCCGCGGGCGTCGGAGCCGGACCCCCGTGACCAGCTGCTCCCCGCTCGTCGCGCCCTCGACGACACCGAACCCCCGTTCCGTCAGCACCGACCGCAGGAGATCCACGAACAGCACATGGCTGTCGCCGATCATGATGTCGATCTTCACTGTTCCCCCTGACACCCGAGTCATGCCCTTCGGTCACAGAAAGTGGCTACCCCTCGCCACGGCGAGCCACTGTAATCGTCTCTAGGCCAATCGAGAGCCCTGCACGGTCACGATATGTACACAACAGATCCGTAGGCTCTGGATCGATCGTTGCGGGCACGTCCCACGCCGACCTCCCTCGCATGTCGTGCACGAACTGGTCCACCTGTGGGATGAAGGTGCGCTCGAACCTCCCTACCGTCGTCTGATGCCCGCCATCCGGCTCCAGATCGTCTGCGACCACCAGATGCTCGCGGACGCCCTGGCGCACCGGCTCGCCCGCGAGCCGGACGGGTTCGCGATCAGCCACCGTCGCAGCACCGACGCCAGCCTGCCGGCGGCGGTGCGGTCCCACCGTCCCGACGTGGTGGTCGTCGACGCCCGGTCGGTCGCCGGGCACTGGTCGGCGCTGGTCGACATGGTGACCGAGGTCGCGCCCCAGGCCCGCGTCGCGATCCTCTCGAGCACCGGTGAGCCGGAGGACGCCGTGACCGCGGCCCGGCGCTGCGTGTCGGCCTGGCTGCAGCCGCAGGTGACGGCCGACCACGTCGTCGACGTCCTCCGGGTCGTCGCCGACGGGCACACCGTCTACCCCTCGGTCGTCCTCGGCGCCGTGCTCCGGCGCTTCGCCGAAGAGCTGCAGGACAGCGGGAGCGGGAGCGGGCCCCTCGCCGCCCTGACCGACCGCGAGCGCGACGTCCTCGGGTGCCTGGTCGAGGGCTGGGGCGGCAAGGAGATCGCCGACCACCTCGACATGGCGTCGAACACCGTCCGCACCCACACCAACCGGATCTTCCGGAAGCTGGGCGTGCACAGCCGCCTGGAGGCCGTGCGGATCGCGCGGCAGAACGGGTTCGAGCTGTGCGCGCCCGGCCGTGGTCCCCTCCCGACCGCCACGAGTGCACCGCTGCCCCTCCGGCGTGGCGTCCGCCTCGTCGGGGACGGTGCCGGCTCGGACTGAGGGCGTCAGGTCGTCAAACCGAGTACGAGGACCTGATGCGCACGGGTGATGTCCACCGGCCGGACCTCTTCCACCGTGGGGTACCACCCGGACGGGCCGCCTTCGACAGGTAGAACGGCGCTCTCCTCCGACCGGGTTCGTCTCCGGAGGCCTCATCCGGCCTTCTCCCGGACAGAGGAGTCCATGTGCTGACAGCGCGCAGCAGCGAACCCGTGGCATCGGGTCGGTGGGCGACGTGAGGCTCCTGCCGCCAGCCCACCGCGCGCCCGCGCCGTCCCGGCGCACCACGTTCTCCCTCTCGCGCGTGCTCGCCCCCACGGGCGACGCGACCGCGTGGACCGTGGGCGCGCTGGTCGCGGTGGCGACCCGCTACGACTGGGTGGCCGACGACGTCCTGCGGCCGGGCCTGCTCGTGCTCGTCGGTACCGGCGTCGTCGCCCAGCTCGTGCTCGGCTGGGCCGCGCGGCTCTACCGCGGCCGCCACGAGCTCGGGAGCCGGTCCGAGGCGACCCTGCTCGCGGGCACCATGCTCACCACCGGGGTCGTCGTGCTGGTGGCCGACCTCCTCGTCCCCACACCCTTCGCGCCCCGCTCGGTGCCGGTCCCGGCCGCCGTCCTGGCGCTCGTCCTCGCCGCGGGGCTGCGGGTCGCGGTCCGCGTCCGGCGCGAGGCGAGGTTGCGCCCGGACGCCGCCTCGTCGATGCGCGTGGTCGTCTACGGGGCCGGGATCACCGGCGAGCAACTCGTCCGGTCGATGATGGGTGACCCCGCCGGCGGGCACCGACCGGTGGCCCTGCTCGACGACGACCCCGCCCGGCGCGAGCGCCGGATCCGGGGCGTCGCCGTGCACGGCACCGGCGACGACGTCGAGGACGTCACCCGCCGCCACCGGGCCGACCTGCTCGTCATCGCGATGCGCGACCCCGTGGAGGGCCGCGTGCGGGACGTGGCCCTGCGCGCCAAGGAGCTGGGTGTCGGCGTCAAGGTCCTGCCCGCGCTGGGCGAACGGCTCAAGCCGTGCTTCGGGGTGGCCGACCTGCGCGAGGTCGACGTCAACGAGCTGCTGGGGCGCAGGCCGGTGCAGGCCGACCTGCCGGGCGTCGCGAACTGCCTCACCGGTCGGCGCGTCCTGGTCACGGGTGCCGGCGGGTCGATCGGCTCGGAGCTCTGCCGGCAGATCGCACGGCGCGACCCCGCGGCTCTGTTCATGCTCGACCGCGACGAGTCGGCCCTGCACGCCGTCCAGCTCTCGATCTACGGGACCGCGCTGCTGGACTCCCCCGACGTCGTCCTCGCCGACATCCGCGACGAGGAGGCACTGGACGACGTCTTCGTGCGGTGCCGTCCGGAGGTCGTCTTCCACGCCGCCGCCCTCAAGCACCTCCCGATGCTGGAGCAGTACCCGCACGAGGCCTGGAAGACGAACGTGCTCGGCACCCGGAACGTCCTCCGGGTCGCCGGGCGGCGCGGGGTCACCACCTTCGTCAACGTCTCCACCGACAAGGCCGCGCAGCCGATCAGCGTCCTCGGGCTCTCCAAGCGCATCGGGGAGAAGCTCGTGGCCGGCTTCCCCGGCCCGACCGCGGGCAGCAGCTACCTGTCGGTGCGGTTCGGCAACGTCCTGGGCAGCCGCGGCTCGGTCCTGACCACCTTCACCGAGCAGCTCTCCGCCGGCGCGCCGCTGACCGTGACCCACCCCGAGGTCAGCCGGTACTTCATGACGATCCCGGAGGCCGTCGGGCTGGTCCTGCAGGCCGCCGAGATCGGCTCGCCGGGCGAGGTGCTCGTCCTCGACATGGGCCCACGGGTCCGCATCGTCGACTTCGCCCGCCAGCTCATGGACTTCACGGGCCGCACCTCCCCGATCGTGTTCACCGGGCTCCGCGACGGCGAGAAGCTCCACGAGGACCTCTTCGGCCCCGGGGAGGACGACGTCCGCCCGCGGCATCCGGCGATCTCCCACGTGCCGGTCCCCCCGCTCGCGATCGCCGCCCTGCCCGGGCGGGTCCCGCCGGACGAGGCGGGAGCGACGATGACCCACCTGTGCGAGGACGGCGCGCGTTCCATCGCCACCTCCGGCCCCGTGCTGCCCCGCCCGACGTCCGCCCTGGTGCCGGGAGCGACGCCGTGACCGTGCTGGCGGGGCGCGCCACGGGGGCGGGCGACCTGGCGATCGACGGCGGCACCCCGGTGCGGTCGAGCCCGTTCCCGCCCTGGCCGGCGTTCGACGACACCGACGTCGCGGCGGCCGCCGACGTCCTGCGCAGCGGACGGGTGAACTACTGGACCGGCGAGGAGGGACGGCGGTTCGAGGCGGAGTTCGCCGCGTGGGTGGGCGCCCCGCACTGCGTCGCGGTCGCGAACGGGACGGTGGCCCTTGAGCTGGCGCTGCGCGCGCTGGGCGTGGGGCACGGCGACGAGGTGATCGTGCCGGCGGCGACGTTCGTCGCGACGGCCAGCGCGGTCGTGGCGGTCGGGGCGGTCCCGGTGGTGGTGGACGTCGACCGCGACTCGCAGTGCCTGACGGTGGCGACGGTGGCACCGGCGCTGACCCGGCGCACCGCGGCGGTCGTCGTCGTGCACCTGGCCGGGTGGCCGGCCGACGTCGCCGAGCTCGTCGGCTTCGCCCGCACCCGCGGGCTCGCCGTGGTCGAGGACTGCGCGCAGGCCCACGGCGCGCGCCGCGGGGGTCGGTCGGTCGGCACGCTCGGCGACGTCGCGGCCTGGTCCTTCTGCCAGGACAAGATCATGACCACCGCCGGCGAGGGCGGGGCCGTCACCACGGCCGACACGACGCTGCGTCGGCACTGCTGGGAGCTCAAGGACCACGGCAAGAACTGGGACGCGGTGCACCGGGCGGACCACCCGCCGGGCTTCCGGTGGGTGCATCACCGGTTCGGGACCAACGCCCGGATCACCGAGATACAGGCCGCCGTCGGGCGCTCGCAGCTGCGACGCCTGACGGGATGGGTCGCCGAGCGGAGGCGGCACGCGGAGCACCTGCGGGCCGCGCTGCGCGACGTGCCCGCCCTGCGCCTGCCCGAGGAGGCCCCCGGCACCGAGCACGCCTGGTACCGCTACTGGCTCCACGTCCAGCCCGAGGGCCTGCGCCCCGGGTGGGACCGCGACCGGGTGGTCGAGGCGATCCGGGCCGAGGGGATCCCGGTCTCGCACGGGGGCTGCACCGAGATCCACCGCGAGCGGGCCTTCCTCGACGCCGGTCGCGTCCACCGGGCCACCCCGGTCGCCGCCGAGCTGGGACGGACCTCGGTCGTGCTCCCGGTGCACCCCACGCTGACGGACGGAGACGTCGAGCAGGCGGCCGCCGCGGTGACGCGGGTGCTCGCGGTCGCGGGGGGTGCTCGATGACGAGCGTGACCACCGACACCTCGGTGCGACTGCTGGACGACGCGGGTGCGGCGTGCTGCTCACCGGCGTTCTTCCGCAGCCGCACCTTCCTCGACGTCGAGGGGGTCACCCACTCGCTGGTCGTCGAGACCGCCCGGGGACGGGCCGCCATCCCGCTGGTGGTCCGCGACATCGGGCACACCGGGCTGCGCGACGCCGTCTCCCCCTACGGCTACCCGGGCGGCTCCGTCGAGGGCGACGCCCCGGACCTCCGCGGGGCCGACCTCTCGGGGCTCGGCCTGGTCTCGGCGTTCCTGCGCGACCGGCTCGACCGGCCCTGCCTGCTCGGCGGCACCGCCCGCGGCGAGGTCCTCGTCCACGACCCCACCCGGCCGCGCTCGGTGTCGAAGACGTTCCGCCGCGACGTCCGGCGGAACGAGCGCGAGGGCTACGTGACCGAGCTCCTGTCCGCGGGCACGACCGACGACGCCCACGACGACGTCCTCGGCGGGTTCGCCCGCGCCTACACCGAGACCATGCACCACGTCGGGGCGTCCGAGCGCTACTTCTGGTCGGCGTCCTACCTGCGCCGCTGCCTGGCCGTCGAGGGCTCCCACCTCGTGGTCGTGCGCTCGCCCGCCGGGGAGGTCGTCGCGGGCGAGCTGGTGGTGGAGAGCGACGGTCACCTGCACTCCCACCTCGCCGGCACCCGGACCGCGGAGCGCGACCGGTCGCCGGGGAAGAACGGCACGGCGCGCGTCCTCGACCTCGCCGATGAGCTCGGCCTGCCGCTGAACGTGGGCGGCGGGCTCGCCGCGGACGACGGGCTCGCGGCCTCCAAGCGCAGCTACGCCAACGCGACCGCGGCCTCCGTGACCCACGAGATCATCGCCGACCCCGAGCACTACGCCGACCTCGCCCGCGGACGGGCGGGCACGGCGTTCTTCCCCGCGTACCGCGCCGCGTGAGCGCTGCGCCGGTCCGCCCTCCTCGAGGAGCACACGATGCCCAGCACACCCCGTAGCCGCGTCGACCCGCCGCGAGCGGTTCGCGCGCGCCGGGCCGCGGCGATGGCGACGAAGAGGTCGATCGACGTCGGCGTGTCGGCGCTCGGCCTCGTCGTCCTGTCCCCCGTCGCGGTCGGCGTCGCCGCGGCGATCCGGGTCCGGATGGGGGCCCCGATCCTGTTCCGGCAGACGCGACCCGGGATGCTCGGCCGGCCCTTCGTCCTGTTCAAGTTCCGGACGATGCTGCCGCCGAGCACGGCGGGCCGCGACGCCGAGGAGGACTTCGACGCCCGGCTGACCCGGCTCGGGCGCTGGCTGCGCCTCACCAGCCTCGACGAGATCCCGCAGCTGGTGAACGTGCTGCGGGGCGACCTCAGCCTCGTCGGACCACGCCCGCTGCTGGCCGAGTACCTGCCGCTCTACGACCGGGAGCAGGCCCGCCGGCACGACGTCCGCCCCGGCATCACCGGGCTCGCCCAGGTCCACGGCCGCAGCACCTCGAGGATGGAGGACCGCTTCCGCCACGACGTCTGGTACGTCGACCACTGGTCGCTGCTGCTGGACCTGCGGATCGTCGCCCGGACCGTGGCCTACGTCCTCCTGCGGCAGGGCGTGGCCTCCGACGGCGCCCCCTCCGAGCCCGCGTGGACCGGGAACGCGCCCGCGGTCCCCCTCCCGCGACACCCGGGCGACGACCGGTCGACGCCCGACACCGCACCCGCCCTCGAGCGCACCGGTACCTGACCGCGGACGCCGAGACCACGACCCGAGAGGACACCCATGGACGCGGCCACGACGACCCGGCCCGAGCCCGCCGAGGTGGCGGAGCCGGCGGAGCCTGTGGAGGTGGACGAGGACCTCCTGCCCACCGAGGAGGACGTGCGCTTCTACGAGGAGCACGGCTGGTTCGTCACGAAGAGGATCCTGTCCGACGCGCTGCTCGACGAGGCCGCCCGGGCCGTCGAGCGCTTCCACCTCGGCGAGCGCGACCGGGAGTTCGCCGCCGCGGGCGGGTTCGTCGACTGGACGCCCGCCGACGGCGGCGCGGTGCGCGTCAACGAGCACGTCGCCTACCGCAACGCGGCGCTGCACCGCTTCGTCGTGCAGCCCGTCCTGGGCGCGATCGCGGCGCGGCTCGCCCGCACGAGCGAGATCCGCCTGTTCGAGGACACGGTGATCCACAAGGATCCGGCACCCGGCGCGGGCACCGGCGCGACCGGGTGGCACACCGACGACGCGTACTCGTCCAACTGCACCTCCCGGGACACGCTATCGGCCTGGGTGCCGCTCCACGACGTCAGCCGCGAGCGTGCGCCCCTGGTCGTCCTCGACCGCAGCCACCTGTGGAGCGGGACCGACCACCTGCGGAACTTCAACGACCAGGACCTCTCGCGCGTCGCCCGCCGGTTCGCCGGCGAGGGGGGCGGCACGGCGGAGGTCCCCATGGTCCTCGAGAAGGGGCAGGTCAGCTTCCACCACTGCCGCACCGTCCACGGCAGCTACCCGAACCGCAGCGCCGAGCCGCGCACCGCGTTCGCCGTCCACCTTCAGGACGGCGCCAACCGGTACCGGGACTTCTGGAACGACGGTCGCCCGGTCCACCACTTCATGGACCGCATCTGCCGGGCCCGGCCCGACGGCCGCCCGGACTACACCGACCCGACGGTGTTCCCGACGCTGTGGTCCGCCCTGGGCAGCCGGTGACCGCGCCGCGACCGGGGCGGCGACCGGGCACCCGGGGCGAGTGGCAGGCCGTGGCCGTCGCCGTGCTGGTCGGTCTCGCGGCCGGGGCCCTGTTCACGCTGACGAGCCCCGAGCGGTACCGCTCCGAGACGACGGTGTACGTGTCGGCCCAGACCACGGGCGTCGACCCGAGCGCCGCGTACAACGGGACCCTGCTCTCCCAGGAGAAGGTCAAGTCCTACGTGGAGCTGACGACGGACTCGCGGCTCGTCCAGGACGTGGCGCAGCGCCTCGGCGGCGGGCGCGACGCGCCGTGGGTCACCGAGCACCTGACGGCGATGTCGCCGACGGAGACGGCCATCATCCGCCTGACGGCCGTCGACGACTCCCCCGAGGGCGCGACGGCGCTGGCCGCGGCAGGGGCCGACTCGATGATCGGCCTGATCACCGACCTCGAGCGCCCCCTGAACGCGGACGGGGTCCCGCCGGTCGTCTCCCGCCTGGTGCGACCCGCGACCTTTTCCCCCGCGCCCGTCTCGCCGAGCCCGTGGCGCGACGCCACCGTCGGGCTGCTGGCCGGTCTGGCCCTCGGGGTGGCGGGCGTCGTCGCCCGACGCTCGCTCGACCGCAGCGTCCGGACGCCGCACGCCCTGGCGCAGGCGGCCTCGGTCCCGGTCCTGGGGACGGTGACCCGCCCGCGGGCCCCCGCGCGGGCGGCCCACCTCGCGGACACCGACCGCTCCTCGGCGGGCGCCGAGGAGTACCGCCGGATCCGGGTCGGGCTGCAGTTCGTCGGCGGCGCGGACACGCTGCGCGTGCTCATGGTGACGAGCGCGAGGCACCGGGAGGGGACCTCGGTCGTCGCGGCCAACCTGGGTCTCGCCCTCGCGGAGGCCGGTCACCGCGTCCTGCTCGTGGCCGCGGACCTGCGACGGCCGGCCGTGGCGACCGACCTCCTCGGCGACGACGACGGGACGGGGCTGTCCCTCGTGCTCGCCGGCGTCGCGGAGCCGGGGTCCGCGGTCCGCAGCGCGGGGGGGCTCGAGGTCCTGCCGCCCGGTCCGGTGCCGCCGAACCCCGGTGAGTTGCTCGCCGGCGCGCGCACCGGGGAGGTCCTCGCGCGCCTGCGCGAGCGGTACGACCACGTGATCGTGGACGCGCCACCCGTCCTCACCCTGGCCGACGCCGCCGTACTCGCCGGCCACGTCGACGGGACCGTGCTGGTCGCGCGGCAGGGGCGGACCCCCGCGACCGACGTCGCCGCGGCCGCGGACTCGCTGCGGGTCGGCCCGGCCCCGGTCGTCGGGGCCGTGCTCACCACGTCCCCCGCCCTCGACCGGCCCGCGGGGCGCACCCGCCGGCCGGCGACCCCGACCGAGGGGGCACGGGCCGTCGAGGACCACGACGCCCGCCCCGAGGGCGGCGACGCCACCGCAGCGGCGGGGATGCCCGCCCCGGAGAGCTCCACCCGGTCGAGATGACGACGCCGCCGCCCGATCCACCGGGCCCGTCCGCGCTGAGAGGCACCCCGATGCACGTGCTCTACGTCCACCAGTACTTCCAGACCCCGGACGCCGCGGGCGGCATCCGCTCCTACGAGTTCGCCCGCCGCCTCGTCGAGGCCGGCCACACCGTCGAGATGATCACCTCGTGCGACGGTCGCGACGCCGCACCCGGGCACGCCCCCGGGACGTGGCGCACGAGCACCGAGGCCGGCATCCGGGTGCACTGGTGCCGCGTCGACTACTCCAACCACATGTCCTACCCGCGGCGCATCCGGGCGTTCGCGGAGTTCGCCGTGCGCGCCACCCTGCGGCTGCGGGGACGGCGCGGCGACGTCGTCTTCGCGACGAGCACGCCGCTGACCGTGGCCGTGCCCGCCGTGCTGGGCGCACGCCGGACCCCGATGGTCTTCGAGGTGCGCGACGTGTGGCCGGAGGTGGCGGTCGCGATGGGCGCGCTGCGCAACCCGGTGGCGCGGGTCGCCGCCCGGTGGCTGGAGCGGTTCGCCTACCGCCGCGCCGAGCACGTGGTGGCCCTGTCGCCCGACATGGCCGCGAGCATCACCTCCCGCTTCCCGGACGTCTCGGTGACCGTCGTCCCGAACTCGTCGGACCGGGCCCTCTTCACCGGCCGCGAGGCCGAGGCGGCCGAGCTGCGCCGGTCCCGGCCGTGGATCGGGGACCGTCCGCTCGTCCTCTACGCGGGCACGTTCGGGCGCGCCAACGGGGTCTCCTACCTCGTGCGGCTGGCCGCCGAGATGCGGGCCGTCGACCCCGAGGTCCGGTTCCTGCTGATCGGGGAGGGCGCCGAGTGGGAGGCGACCCGGGAGCTCGCGGCGCGGACCGGGGTGCTGGACGTCAACGTCGCCGTCGAGCGCTCCGTGCCCAAGCGCGAGGTGCCCGGGCTCTTCGCGGCCGCCGACGTCTCCTGCTCGGTGATGGCCGACGTCCCGGAGCTGCGGGCGAACTCGGCGAACAAGGCCTTCGACGCGTTCGCGGCGGGCGTGCCGCTGGTGGTCAACCACGGCGGCTGGCTGGCCGAGACCCTCGAGGAGTCGGGCGCGGGCCTCGTCCTCCCCTACGACGACGTCCCCGGTGCGGCGCGCGTGCTGGCCGACCGCGTCCAGGACGAGAGCTGGAAGTCCGCGGCGTCCGCGGCGTCCGCGCGGCTCGGGGCCGACCGGTTCGACCGCGACGTCCTCTACGGGCGCTTCGCGGGCGTGCTGTCCGACGTCGCGGACCTCGCCCCGCCCGCTCCCGCCCCGCCCGCTCCCGCCCCGCCCGCTCCCGCCCGGGCCGCGGTGCGACCGTGACGCTCGACCGGTACCCCGGCGTCCTGCGGCGACGGTGGCGGCTGGTCGCCGCCGGCCTGCTGCTGGGCGTGGTCGTCGGGCTCGGGGCGTGGTGGGCGATCCCGTCCCGCTACTCCTCCGAGACGACCCTCTACGTCGCCACCCGCGGGGGCGACTCCCGCCCGGGCGAGGTCTACGACGCCACGCTCCTGTCCTACGAGCAGGCCCGGACCTACCTCGCGTTCCTGAAGGGCCCCCAGGCGGTGCACGTGGTGGCCGCGGCGGCGGGCGTCGACCCGGGGGTGGTGGCCAACGGCGTCGTGGCGACGGCCGTGCCCGAGACCGCGATCATCACGGTGACGGCCACCGCCCGCTCCCCCCTGGAGGCCCGCGCGATCGCCCGGGCGATCGAGGACCAGTTCCTCGCGCTGTCGACCGAGCTCGGCGATCCCGCGGGCGCCACGGCCGGGCGGATCACCCAGCCCGCCACGTACCAGGTCCGGTCCGTGTCGAGCGGCGTCGTGCGCCTGCTCGGGCTGGGCGTCGGAGCGGGCCTCCTGCTGGGCGCGGTGGCGGCCGTCGCCGCCGACGTCGGCGACCGCACGATCCGCGGGGCCCGCCGGCTCGCCGCCGCCGCCGACGCCCCCGTGCTCGGCGTGGTGCCCCGCGGCCGCGCGGTCGCTCGCCGCCCCCTGAGCCTGCACGAGGAGGACGGGTCGCGCGCCGAGGCCTACCGTCAGGTCCGCACGAACCTCGCCTTCGTGACCGGTCGACCCGACCGGCGGGTGCTCCTGGTCGCCGGGACCGGGGGCGGCGAGGGGCGCAGCACCCTCGTCGTGGAGCTCGCCGTCGCCCTGTCCGACGCCGGGAGCCGGGTCGTCGTCGTCGACACGGACCTGCGGACCGGGGGGACCAGCGCCCTGCTCGCCCTGGAGAGCACGGTGGGTCTTAGCGGGGTCCTCTGCGACCAGGTGGCCCTGGACGACGCGGTGCAGCCGTGGGGGCACGGCCGCTTCGACGTCGTGACCTGCGGCCGGCTGCCCCCGCACCCCACCGAGCTCCTGGGCTCACCGGCCCTCGAGCGGACGCTGCAGCGGCTGGCGGCCACCTACGACGTGGTCCTGCTCGACGCTCCCCCGGCCGCGTCGACCGCCGACGCCTGCGTGCTCGCGGCACGATCGGACGCCGTGGTCGTGGTCGCACGGTGGGCGCGCACCGTCGCCGAGGAGCTGGCGTCGACCGTCACGCGCGTCCGTGCCGCGGGAGCCCCGGTCGTCGGTGCCGTGCTGATCGGCGCGCCGTCGCCCGGGCCCCGGTGGGCGCCCCCGGGGCGGTCGCGCCGTGGCACGCCCGGCACGGGGGCCCGCGTCCTCCCCGGCCTGGTCCCGCCGCTCGGGGTGGCGGCCGCTCCCGACGAGAGGGCGCCGTCGTGACGCCGTGCTTCCGGGTGCTGGTCGTCGACACCTCGCACCGCTGCCTCGCCCCGATGACCGCGGGGCTCCTCCGCGCCGGCCTCGACCGGCGCCCGGGCGGCGGTGCGGTCGAGGTGTCCAGCGCCGGCACGCGGCCGGTGCCGGGGCTCGACCGCGACGCGGTGGTGGAACTGACGCGACGCGGTGCGACGGTGCCCGAGGCCGCGGTGCCCCGGACCGTGACCGCGGGCGACGTCCGCTCGAGCGACCTCGTGCTCACCGCCGAGCCGCGCCACCGCGCCCGGGTCGTCGAGCTCGACCCCACGGCCCTGCGCCGGGCCTTCTGCCTCGACGAGTTCGCCCACCTCGCCCCGCGGTGCGCCTGGCCGGGACCCGGCGGGGACGTCGCCGCCGACCTGGCCGACCTGGTCCACCACGTCGCGGCGGGTCGGGGGCTCGTCCCGCCGGACCGCTCCCGGGCGGGGAGCGTCGTGGACCCCGACGGGTGCGGCCGACGACGGGTCCGCCGGGCCGCGCGGCGGGTGGCGGGGTCGATCGACGGCATCGTCACGCTCCTGGCGGGCCCCCCGTCGAGGAGCACCGGAGGCGCACGTGCCTGCTGACGCCCCCGCCCGGGGCGTCCGCGAGCGCCTGCGCGGCGGCCGCGCCGAGGCCGCCTACTTCACGTCCAAGATCATTCCCGGCGGTGTCGTCTTCCTGTGCGTCGGCGCCCAGGTCCGGATCCTCGGCGAGTACCGCTACGGCGTCGCCAGCCTCTACCTCGGCGCCGCGCTGATCGCCGCCAGCGCGCTGGCGGGGTGGCTCGGCCAGGCCCAGCTGCGCGCGTCCGGGGAGCACCGGATGCTCGACGTCCCGCGGTGGGTGCGGGTCGCGACGGTGGTGGCGGCCGCCCCGGTCACCCTCCTCGTGGGCACGACGTTCCTCGACGTCGAGGTCGGCGCGGCCACCCTCGCGGCGGCGGCCGCGCTCGGGGTGTGCGCCGTGGCGCAGGCGCTGTCGCTGGTCGACGTGCAGGCCGCGGGCTTCCCGCGCGAGTACGCGCGCCTCGAATGCCTCCGCGCGCTGGTGGGCGCCGGGGTCGGGATCGGTCTCGCGCTGCTGTTCGGCCAGGCCTGGACCGTGCTCGCGGGATTCGCGGTCGGCTACGCCGCGGCCGCGGTCCCCGCCCGCCGCACCCGCCGCCGCGAGCGGCGTCCGCTGTCGGCCGGGGAGCTGCGGAGCTGGTGGTCCTTCGGCTGGCCGATGGGGTTCTGGCTGCTGAGCTCCACCCTGCTGGCCCTGGCCGGCCGCTTCGTGGTCGCGGCCGTGCACGGGCCCGACCTGGCGGGCTACTTCTCCGCGCTCTACGACATCGTCGTGCGGGGTGCCGCCCTCCTCCTCTTCCCCCTGATCCTGGCGGCGCACCCGCGCATCATGAGTGCGTGGAACGGCGGTGACCGGGCCGCGGCCCTGCAGGGCTGCCGCACGCTGTTCCGCCGTCTCGGAGTGCTCTCGGTGGTCGTGCTCGCCGCCGGCGCGGCGGTCAGCCCCTGGGCCGGCCGGGTCGTCGGCGTCGCGCCCCGGCCGCACGAGGTGCCCGTCGTCCTGATGCTGCTGGCGACGGCCCTGCTGTGGCAGCTCGCGCTCGCCGCCCACAAGCCCTACGAGCTCGAGCACCGGACGCTGCGGATGCTCGCCGGGCTCGTCCTGGCCGTCGCGGTGAACCTCACGGCGCTGGTCCTGCTGGTGCCCGCCGGTGGGGCGCTCGGCGCGGCCGCCGCCTCGCTGGCCGGCGTCGGCACCTATCTCCTGGCCTGCCTCCCGGCGTGGCGGGCCCGACCCGGGAAGGAGGCGACCTCGTGATCGTCCTCGTCGCCGTGAACTACCACTGCGAGGCCGAGGTGGCCGGGCTGCACCGCTCGCTCGCGGCCCAGGACAGCGACGCGTGGCGGCTCGTCGTGGTCGACAACGGCTCGGACGCGGCGGGTGCGGCCCGGCTCGCCGACCTCGCCCGGGCGGGCGTCGGTGTCCTCGACCCGGGCGGCAACCTCGGCTACCTCGGCGCGGTCCGCCACGCCGTGGCGGCACTGCCCGAGGTGATCGGCGCCGCCGACTGGGTGGTCGTCAGCAACCCCGACATCCGCCTCGAGGACCGCACGCTGATCCGGCGTCTGGGCGCCTGGGACCCCACCCCGCCGCGGGTGCTGGCCCCCGCCATCGTGGGTCCCGACGGGCGCGACCAGAACCCCTTCATGGACGGCGTGCCGTCCCGCACGCGCACGGCGGCCCGGACCGTCGCGGCCCTCTCCCCGGAGCTCACGAACCTCGCCGTGGCGCTCGCCCGCACCTGGCGACGCGCGGCCCGACCGACGGCGTCGCCACCGGCACCGGGGCCGGGCGCGCCGCGGCGGGTGTTCGCGGCGCACGGGTCGTTCATGTGCTTCTCCGCCGGCTACCTGCGCGCCGGGCTGACCTTCGGTCACGACCTCTTCCTCTCCGGCGAGGAGGTCGCGATCGCGGCGCGCTGCGCGGCCGCCGACGTGCCGGTGCTGTGGGCCCCCGAGCTGCGGGTCGTGCACTCCCGGCACGCCACGACCGGGGAGGGCGCCTCGCGGGTCGTCGCGCACCACCGGCGTCGCGGTGCGATCTGGGCGCGCCGGGAGCTCGCCACGGTCCGGCGCTCGGGAGGGGCGACGTGGCCGTCTGTGTCGTCGTCCTGATCGCGGTCGCCGCCCTGTGCCGGTGGCACTTCCGCACCTGGCTCGCCCCCGCCGCCGCCGTGGCCGGGTTCTGGGCCGTGGGGGTGGCGCTGCCGCTGACGCTCGCGCCCGACTTCGGGTACTCGACCGGCGCCGTCGCCTACCTCACCGTCGGCGTCGTCGTCTTCGCGGCCGGCGCCTACCTCGCGGCCCCGCGGGTCGAGGGCCCGGTGGTGGCGCCGCCGCTGCCGGCCCGCGGCGCCCGCCGTACCGGCGCCCTCGTGGCCCTCCCGATCGTCGGGACGGCCGCGGGCCTCGCCGCCCTCGCGGTGACCCTGACCGGGGGCGGGTTCTCCGTCGACAGCGTCCTGTCCCTCGGGGGCCTGCTCCGCGTCGGCAACGCACTCTCCGTCGAGCGCTACGAGGGCACCGGGCCGGCGAACCTCGCGATCCCGGCGTTGCTCACGCTGCTCTACGCCGGTGCGCTGGCGGGCCCGTTCACGGCCCTGGTGGGCGTCACGTCGCGGCTGGTGCGCTTCGGGCCCGTCCTCGCGGCCGTCCTGTTCAGCCTCGTGTCGACCGAACGCCTGGTGATGCTCACCGCCGTCGCGCTGGCGGTCGGCGCGACCGCCACGGCGACGTTCGCCGCCGGGGGGCGACTCGACCGGCTGGGGCTCACGCTCGCCGCGGTCGCCGGCGGCGTCGGCGTCCTCTTCAGCGGCATCGCCTTCGTCCGGGTCGGGAGCGTCGACTCCTCCTCCTGGTCCGCCGTGACGAGCACCCTGCGCTCCTACGCCTTCGGCTACCTGGCCGGCCACTCCCAGTGGTTCGACGACTACGTCGGGCTCCGCAACGGTGTCCCGCAGCCCGAGCCGTCCTTCTTCGCACTCCTGGACCGGGTGCGGCCCGGGACGCACGACGTCGGGACGAGCCGCGGCTACCGGGACGAACGCGCGTTCGGCGCCGACGGCGGGACGAACATCTTCACCATGGTGCGGTCGGTCGTGATGGAATTCGGCCTCGGCCGGTCGCTGGCCTTCCTCGCGGCGGCCGGCTTCGTCACCACCCGGTGGTACCGCGCCGTGCGTCGGGGCGGGTGCGGCACCTGGGGACCGTGGCTGGCGGTCTTCGTCGCCACCGTGCTGCTCAGCTCCACGCAGAGCCTGTTCTCGTTCACCAACACCTCGGTCGGCGTGCTCGCGGCCGCCGCCGCCGTCGCGGTGCTCCTGCGTCCCGGCCGGGTTCAGGACGTGCCGGTCGCGCCCGGGACCGGGTCGCCGCCGGCGAGGACGCGGGCGTTGAGCGCTCCGTTGCCGAGGAATTGAACGTCGCCGCCGCGGTTGTCCGGGGTCGCGCCGTCGTAGGACTCGAGCCGGCGCTGGATCCACGGGTCGAACCGCCCGAGCTTCATGAAGCCGTCGGAGATCCAGCCGTTGCCCGATGCGCCCGCGCCGTCGACGTGGAACGCGAACCCGCCGCCGGGCCGCCAGACGACCTTGCGCAGGAGTGCGCGGAACCCGGCGACGTCGGCCGTCGTCCACCCCCCGTCGATCTCGTGGGCGGTGACGACGTACGACACGACCCCGTTGCCGTGCGCGACGTCCTGACCGGGAGCGGCGTACGAGCGCCACTCGTCGCTCCAGAACCACGCGGCGGGGTCGCGCGGGTGCGCGACGAGCTGCGAGCGCAGCGACGACCCGCGGTTCGGCAGGGCGTGGTCGACCGCGTCGACGACCTGCCGGTAGAGCCGGCGCCGCTCGGGCGACCCGGTGATCGTGGAGAGCTCGAGGCAGATCGCCGCCCAGTGCGCCGCCATGTGCGTGGTCTCCCGGTACACGGCGTCGTCGACCCCGCGCTCGACCCACTTCCCCACGACCTCGCGCTCGGTGAAGTCGAGGAGACGCCGGTGCCGCTCGCGCACCACGGGGTCGGCCCACGAGGACGGGTCGTCCCGGATCACGCGGAGCAGGTCGGCCACGTAGCGCCACACGAAGCTCTCGAACAGCGGCACCTCGGTCCCGGCCACGTCGGGGCGGGCGGAGGTCCACCCCAGGCGGTCGTCGCCGACCGCGTCGGGCCCGAGCTCGCGCGACGGGCGGGCGCTCGCGACGAGGTTCTCCGCGTAGCGCAGGGCGGTGTCGCGGTAGGACGGTCGGGAGGTGGCCCGGTACATGGCGACGAAGCCGTCGAGGCCGAAGGCGAGGTTGTAGTGGTCCCAGCTGTCGGGCGAGCGACTCAGCGGGTCGTAGATCGCCGCGTCCTCGACGGCGGCGACGGCGTCGAAGCGGCGCTGCCAGTCGGCGACGCCGCGCACCACCGGCGGCGGCCCCGCCGAGGGGTCGACGAACGGTGCGAGCGGCCCACCGCGCGAGGCGTCGGCCGGGCCCGCCGGGGCACAACCCGCCAGGAGCGCCACGACGAGGGCCAGGAGCGCCGCCTGCCGGGCGCGCAGCACGCCGGTCACGTCACCGGGCCGCCCGTTGCCCAGGTGTCACGTCGGGGTCGGCTGGCCGCGCTCGTGCGGCTCGCCGGACGGCGGTCTCGCGTCACTGCCCCCACCCCCGCTCCCCCGGTGCGGCGACCGGAACCGGTCACCCGCCGTATCGACGAGCAGGGCGACCCCCAGGGTGACCGCCACCGACACGCACGCACCCCCGATGGTATCGGTCGCGTAGTGCAGATTCAGGCCGACGAGGAAACCCGCGACGGCGACCGGCACGAGCAGCAGGGCGCCCGCGACCGTGCGCGGGCGCGCGCGCCCGGGGCGCTGCGCGCCGAGCACGAGCAGGGCGGCCACGACGGCCACCGTCGTCGTCGTCACGGTGTGCCCGCTGGGGAAGGCGAAGACGCCGCGCAGCGTGCGCCCGACGGCGGGCTGCAGCAACCACGCCGCGGCGGCGCTCGCGGGTGTGGCGA
>JAVXUM010141214.1:2493-17709 GCA_035590655.1 Pouteria glomerata | reverse complement strand
CCCCCCCACCCAAAAAAAAAAAAAAAAAAAAAAAAAAAAAAAAAGAAAAAATAACCAAAACCAATTGTGCCCACCCAATGGAAAAAACAAATTTTAATCCTATAACAACAATGCAATTGTACCTAGTCTATCCAGTACAACTAAAAAATATTTAATTCCACTTCGGCATTTTTCTCTCTCCTTCTCACAGTCAAACTCTTTCTTTATTACTCTCGTAGTACCCTACCAATCATTTATGTGTCTTATAATTAGTGCCCATCTAGACAAAATTTTCTGGTTCCGCTTCATTTAACAAAGCTCCCATGAAGCAACGTAATTAGTTTTTCCTTTGATTCTAACTTCCAGTCTTGTAATGTTCTAAAAAGGAATTTCCACGTGACCCCCACTGGGGAGGGGAACCAACATGCGCCATTGGAAGAAATGGATAGCTGCAATATAGTAGAGATTTTGGAATTAACTCCCACAAAGGTGTCCAACCAAACCAATCATCCCGCCAATGGTTTTTTTTTTTTTTCGTTTTCCAACACTTTTGTGTTAGTATCCTTTTGGTAATAAAACTCATGCAAAGGGTTTAGTTTCTTCAAATGTGCCGAAAAACAATGCTACAGTAATCCTATACTCTATGCCCAAGTTCTTTCTGATTCCATGCATTTCGAGGATTAGTTTTATGGGCATATTTTCCTTTTCACTTGCTATCATATTGAGAAATCAAATGAAAATGCACAATTGGGATATAAAATTCATTAATTGTTTCTTCTTTTCTTGGTCCTCGTATCTGATATTTACGTTTTACAGTTTAGTTGAAAGATCTCTGGGAAGATTTGTTGATGAAAAGAAAGCTCAAAAGTTGAAAGATAGGGGTTCACCAACAGAAGGCATTGCTGTTGTTGCTGGGCGCACTGATAAGGGAGTGACAGCTATTCAACAAGTTTGTTCTTTCTGTATGTTATAACATATATATATTTTTACAATCTCATAGTCCAATTCTCTTTATTTTTTTCACGCCCTGAATCCCTTCGACCTGGGGACGCGTTCTAAACACATGAAATTGTACACAATATAATCACTCAGCCCCATAATCAGAACCATTCTATAATATTCTGGAGCAAAAATAGACATGAAGATCCAAAATAAGAAAAGTGCATGTGGGAAATACAGGCTTGTGTTAAAGTGCGTAAACTTTGTGCAAATAATCCCAAATGGATATCTATACCTTGCCTACTGTTCGCAGCAACACCCTACATTGGCAGTTTGCTCTGGGTGACAGTCTTTTGTGGCCTTTATGCAGGAACTATCAGTCTACATGATTGTGCCATTGAATGTGTGACCTTTCTTTCGAACTATTTTTCCAATTAATTAAGTCTGATGACGTATAGAATCCTGTTCCATGGATTACAGTTCGAGCTTATGGGGAATGTTAAATCAATTACAGATTGTGAGCCCATGATCAAGTTAGTTTGTTGTTTCTTTTTCATTCATTTTTCTTGATGCAATCCTAGGTTTACCGATATCCAAAGTTTCAATTACCATGGAGAACACTATGAAATAAGCAGTAAATACGCTGAAATCAAGCCAATGAATATGATCTAATAGTGAACAACCTAAGCATTATTTGGCCATGTAATGAACAAAGACTTTTAGATAAGCAAACACTTCATTAAACTTAATTTATTCACAATGAAATAGAATTAAATATTCAGCATGTAAGAAACTTCTTAAAGAGAGGTTCTAATAAATTGGTTTGTAAGTAGAGGGGAAAAAGGAAGAGACAATAGAGAAGATTAGGGCCAAACTGAGGGGAAACAAAAGGAAAACTCACAGAAAAGCAAGAAGGAGAAGACTAGGTTGTCGGGGATTGTTTGAAGTGGGGGAAATTAATAAAAATATGAAGAAAAATTCAGCAAAGAAAAGCTGCAGGAATTCTGCAGAAAAGCAGCAACAGTGATAAAAGGAGGAGAAAAGAAAGGGAAGAAGGAAAAGAGAGGTGGAGGAGAAAGAAGAAGAGGGGAAGTACCAGAAGCCAAACAGAAGAAATGAGCAGGGAAGGCAGCAACCGCTGTCTTGTTTTTTTCTTTCCAACCAATCTCCCCTTCAAAGATGTGAAGGCTAGGTTTTATATGAGAAAATAGAGAAACCCTAGTTCCTCCTTGCTTAAGAGTCATAAGACTAGTGAGCAACTCATTAAGTTCATTAAAAGATAATATGTGGTCATCTCTGACATTGTGGGTCAATCATAAAACAAACCAAACCAAACCAAACCAAACTAAGCCTTTTCCCACTAGGTGGGGTCGGCTGTCAATCATAAAACAAACCCAAAGTAAAAAATAATAGAAAAAAAACACAGAGTAAAATATTCCTAAACTACATCATTTCTCCTAGTAATAACTTGTTTCATTAAAATGATATATTTGTTATGTTAATCGTAAATTTGCAATTAAAAACGTAATTAGGGAACATGGACATGTTTTTGCATTTCTTTGTAATTGCAATATGTATGTCTATTTTGTTTTTCATCTCATGTATGTGGAAAGTGGTCTTATCTATTGGCTGGAGAAAATATACTCTTTCTTGTTGAAAAGAGCAGCATCCTTTTTTCCTGCTCAATTTTGCAAGGCACCACACACGCGCACACACATACACACGCGCTCATATATATATTTATTTATTGTTCCAAGCTTGAGTGTAAGTTAAGATTGAATTGTCATTTCCAACATATTTTCTATAAATTCTTTTTGAATTAATTTTATGAGTTTGGATGCTATTTACACGGGCCTTCCATAAACATGTTTGTAGATACTTGGAGAAAGGATGTTAAACCACAAGATATTGTGGTTGCCATCAATGATGCAGCACCGGGAAAACTCAACGTTGTGTCTGTTGCTGAGGTAAGTTAGTCTTTTTCACCTTGTTGCACAAGCACACTACTCAAATTTCACGCACATTGTATCTGTTGATTGCTAAGAATTTGTGAACACATGATTCCAGTTGATGACATAAGCTGATGAAAAACATTTTAAATCATGGCTTTTTTCTTAAGTATGTACTGATTGACGATTTTAATTATTGTAGGTGTCACGAGTATTTCACCCTAATTTCTGTGCCAAATGGAGGCGTTATTTGTATATTTTCCCTTTAAACAAGGGAGAGGAGGGGGAACAAAGTAGTGCTAGTGAGGTGGATGTTGGGAATTGTAGAGAAAAATATGGCAGTCAAAGATATAGATTTACTGAACACATTAGTGAGGAAGTTGTTGAGGACTTTCTTGACAATGATGAGGATGGGCTTGAATCCCAGAAGAAACCAATGAGGTTTAAAATAAGCATGGTCAACCAACTTCTGCATCAATTGGAAGGAAAGTTGTTATCCTACAAGATGTTTGCACGAGATACTAAAGCCTCAAGAAACATGTAAGAACCAAACCCCATCAATGATTATATAGGCCCACAACCAAATGTTCCTTTCTAAATCCAATATTGACTTGTGTCCCAGTTTAAGGACATGTTTTTCCCAAATATTTGTTCCATCACTATATAACGGGTCCCTTTAATCTGTATTCTACTCTCTGTTCAACAAGCTCTTATCCCAATTTTACTTGGGGAATCTGTGGTTGATTTCCGCTAGATGACTCTATTAAAAGCCATGTTCTTGGTTATGTACATGGAGTTCTCTGTAACTCTTAATCAATAAGTTAGTGAAATTGGTGGATAAAAACTTATACTGAATAAACTTATCAAGTTGACATTTCTATTGGAGGCTGACCGCAAGTAATGCCATGATTTGGTCCTCTGTTATGACATGTTAAAACTAACATTGAACGTTCAGTAATTCTTGACATAGCTTTAGAAGTAACAATAACAATTGGCTTGTCAGTAGTGCATATAGTGTAACAGATATAAAATAACTAAAATTTAGTGCAATGGCCTAACTGTAACGGGATTGGTCCCTTTAAAACCGTTATGTAATGGTAGCGGCCGTTATTTAAAACCATTTCTTAGAATTCTTATGATTCTTTTAACCAACTGGAAGTTTGAACTACATCTTAGCCTAGCTAGCCTTTTTGAATTTTCTCAAACCTGGCCTTTGAATTGGATCAGACTTGGAAATAGCCAAAATGCCCTTATACGAGTGTTTCCAGGAATTAATTTCCTCTGATAGATAGCCAAAGAAAGCTCTACAAAAGAAACATGAAGTTGTATTGGCACGAGCCTGATTTTGCTGGGGGAAACAAGTATTTCTAACTGTATTTCATTTCTATTGCAGAGGTCCCCCAACTGAGTGTTTCATCTACCATGCTCGTGCTGCAGAGGCCAGATTACCGTGTTCTGCTGAGGTTTCTTGCGAATACTTGTTGCAAAATTTGGCTTTTTTTTATAATTAACCTTGTCTTAGTCCAAGTAAACTGCGAGTCCATTAAGAAGCATTTTTGCATTTGGTTAAATTGTTTGTTTGTTGATTTTATCCTTTGACAAGGTGCGCACAATATAATATGTTGAACAGCTTGGAAAAATTATCAAAGGAAACAAAGAATGGAAGATAATTGAAAGCTATATGCGTACATGATGCTAATGCTATTGTTTTTCTTCAGTTTTTAGGGTTGATCCTTGTCCGATACATGCTTGATTTTTAATCATATTAAATATGTGTGAAGTGGGGCTGTTCATAGGCATGTAAGCTCTCTGCCCTGTACATTTCATATCATGGAGTGGGCTGTTCTGCTAAGGTTTCTTTCTGTTACTAATGTTGCAGATTTTGCTTGCTTCATAGAAGTATAGAACCATGATTTGTTCAGTTCGAAATTAACTGTGGTTCCATTAAGAGAATTTGCAGTTCAAAGTCATTTGTAACTTCTTTTGTCAGGTCAAGGACTATAGACCACATTGAATCACCTGGTATAAGAAAAAAAATAAATAAATTAAAATCAAAATGACAAGGAAAAGGACTGAAAGAAAGGAAGAAAAATTAAAACTATATTCATCAAGAAACTAGTGCTATTTCTTATTCATTTGTCGGGATATCACTAACTGATACGTCCTTGATTTTAGTCATAATAAAATGGTAAGAATAGGGCTGTGCATGGGCATGTAAGTTTAGCATCTCCCAAGTTCTAATGTTATAAGGTATATTTGTAACACAAGTATCTTAACTGTAGTTAGCAGAGCTTGAATGAGTTCAGGATTGGTAAGTTTCTGTGTTCTTTTCACTGAGTAGCATTGCTAACTTATTTCTTTCAATAGAATGATGGAGAATGCATGAAGGCAATGTGTGTTGAGTTGGTCGCTAACCGCTTCTTACGGAAGGTAATTACTTGTTCACTTTCTATCTTGTAAACATTCCATTGGTATTTTGTGGATAAACCTCCTGAAAGCCCTACTTCCAAATCAAAACAGAAGTTCCAATCAATTGGGTCAAGTAGATGAATCAGGCCATATGGCCTGTAAATCCCAAAGCAAACTGGAGCTTGAACTCTGAACATATTATAATTGCAGTACGAAAATGAAATATGAGGAACTGATAGTATGTTTGGTGCTTGGATTTGGGGAGGGAAAAGAAAAGGAGAAGAAAATATTGGAATGCAAAATGAAATGAAAAATGTTAAATTTATTTCAAGTTATTGGTTGGGTTAGAAAAATGGGAAGAAAAGGATTAGATATTGATATATAACAAAAAAAATTGATTAATCATAAAAATAATGAGTATACATGAGTGAATTCATTTTTTTTTTCATGTTCTTTTCCCA
This sequence comes from Pouteria glomerata, assembly GCA_035590655.1. NCBI lineage: Eukaryota > Viridiplantae > Streptophyta > Magnoliopsida > Ericales > Sapotaceae > Pouteria > Pouteria glomerata. The sequence goes on along the minus strand of JAVXUM010141214.1, from coordinate 11,972 downwards.
TAAAAAATCCTTGATCCAAACCATCTGGTAAGGAAACAAGTCCAAGGGCCTTATTGACTGTAGAAATGGTGGCATAGTTTGGTTCCAAGCCTATCTTCAAATAGACCCTGCCTTTATTGAAACAGCAAAGTGGGGGTATTTAAAATCTTTGCGGATATAAGTTACAAATTATGAAAAGATAGTTGCCAAGATTGATGAGGGCTGAAATGTGCTCATAGAATAAAATCATGCCCCGAAATTTGCTTCCTAGTGCTGGTCCATTTACTTCAATAACTTTTTTTGCATTTTGTGTAATTCATTTACTATGCTTGTCAGATGGTTCGAGTTCTCGTGGCCACAGCAATTAGGGAAGCAGCAGCTGGAGCGGAAGAGGACGCATTGCTAAAACTAATGGATGCTACGTGCAGGCGGGCTACTGCTCCACCAGCACCCCCTGATGGTCTTTGCCTCCTCGATGTTGGGTATTCACAATTTGATCCACAAATTTGCCTCATCTCTTGAGCTAAGCCCATCAACAAAATCGCAGGAATTAGCCTGTGCTAGTCTGCTACTTTTGCATTGAACCATCTCAATGATGCAATATTGATTTGTAGTATATACTAAATTAAACATCTCCATGTCGAATATATTTCATTGTTTTCTTACGCACAATTTATTTGAATTAATGACCATTTAGCAACATTTTCCCTAGAAATTTCAGAGCTTTTAGAATGAAATTGTAATTTCTCAATCTTACCTAGTGTGAAATTATTCACTTAGGTTAGCAGCCTGCATGGCTTTAAAAGGCCTTGTACTAGAGAGATAGGTGTCATCTATACATGACACGTTACCTCCCCGTTCCCGGGGTAATGTTGCCGTCCACATTAGCTCACTTTCTTATTTTGGAAAGCATCCTTTCTAGTCCCTTGATATTTATACATGACTATAATAATCCCAAATCAATATTCCTTGTTATGATATTTATATTATTGAAATTGGTGATGTTATGCATAATAAAGATACATCATGTGCACTGGGAATGTGTCGATCATCCTATTCTTATTGTTGATATGGTATGTTAATGTGCCGGGTCACTTATATATCATAGAAGGGATTCATTTTTATAGAAAATAATTAAAATGAGTTTTTAAATTGTTAGATACCCCTCACTTGATATGTATGATTTACGAGCAGTCATTGGTGATATGACATATTGAGATTATTAATATTAATTTTTTGGGTATCGATGCTAGCTTGCGGACAGATGCCTGTTGCAATATATCGTAAAAGAGCCATTAAGGAGCTATAATATTATTGTTCCTTGGGGATAGAAAGCATCCATATGAAACAGGTTTGTCGTTGGCCAAAAAAATAATGTGGCTGGATCAATGTGCGTGGGTATAATTCTCATCTGGTTTGTCATAAGCCAATAAAATAATGTGGTTGGTGATGCCTTGTGTGTGGCTAGGTATCACTCATCTCAGAATAAAGTTGAAAATAGATGAAGATGAGAGTTGCTTATGACATCTACATCCACATTTATATTTTGGTTTATATAGATGCATATTAGATTTTAGAAGAAGATGAAGACTAGGTGTGCGTGTACATACATTGTTGTACATAGCTCTAAGCTTTTCGGCTAATCCCTCCATATTTCAGGCGACCCATTGAGAGTTGTGAATAATCATTCTGAGATGAGTTAGCCGACCATGTTGACTTGAGTGTTGACTGCCCTATTTATTTGTATGTTTATTTGGTTGAATCGTGTTGCGAGTCTTTGAGACTTAGCCATTTGAATTATTATTTATGCGTTGATAAGCATTTGTGATTCACCATCGGAGATTATTCACCATCCTATGTGTATGGAAGCGAGGGGTGTATGTATACTCTGGTAACTGTTATTATGTTTATTTTTACATATTTGACCCAGATTGTTGCATGTGATGATGGTTTATGGATTTTGACTTGACATTGGAATATACTGTATTAGTTTTTGTTGGTATAAAAAATATTATAACACGTGGCACCCATCTAGGAGTGACTCATGGTAGCAATCTAAGAATGGTACGTGATAGTCATCTAGATGCAACGTATGATAGTTATTCGAATAATGTTAGCCGAGCAACAGCTCAGTCGTTGTAATGGTCTCCTGACCATCAAGACTGGGCCCCACAAGTGAATATGACATATAGTAATAAATTCAGTTTATTTATAATGTTTTAGTTTATTTACAATCAGAAATCTTTGCTTCATTATCTTTTTCTTATACACATGGCACAATAATGTGACATTGGAATATCCCACTTGTCTGAATAAGCCTCCAAAGTTCATTACCATCTTACCGTTATTTAATTCTACACGACTGGTATTAAATGAAAAGGAAGTGAATGCTTGTGTCAAGCAGTCAAATTGGAAAAGTATGATTACCCTTTCTGGGAATAATATTATTTATTTACATTTTTTTTACTATAAATATAATACTTAACCACAAATTCAAGTACGCTAACTACTGCTCACTAAATTCACTACTTTTCTTTTCCATTTCTTAGAATATCAACTGACTTAAGTATTGGAGAAGTTGTGGTCGGAAACTCTCCCTGATCCATCATTCTGATTTGCTTTGTTTTGCAGATAGAAATTCATTGACTTTTAGTGGATGTGGTGAGCACGTTTAACGATAATTTTTACTGCCGAACAGTTTTAATTAATTCCCATATTTCATGTAAAATTTGACACATTTACCCTAACATTTCCTCATCTATCTCACTTATTTTATGATCACAATTATTTGCTTCATTACCTAAAGTACATGCAGCTGGTAATATGTTTGTTTTGTAAATTTGTTCCTCTAATTTGCAAGGCATGTCTCACTCAAACAAGCACATGAATCACTCTACTCCTAGGGTCTGTTGGGTACAAGGTTAAAAATTAAGGGGTGAATTTTATAAAAATAGTTGTAACAATATTTTTTTTTTTTTATAGTTTTTCGTCATTACTTCATTCTTTAAAAAGTTAGCATTTAATCTCGTAAGAGGAGAAAATATTAACTAATTTAAATTTTATTCAAATATATTAAACTAATTAAAAAAGGAATAATATTACAAGATAACAATTTACTCTTTTAACCTCGTATCAAATCTAGTTTATATAGTACCTTAATTCTATGAGCAAATCACCCCAAATTTGTCACTATTTATATGTACAATTAATCCTAAAATTAATAATAAAACTTTGTAGCCTTTACTCCGCCTTTACCACAATACCTTAGATTAGGATAGGTTGGGGTACCGATTGAAGGAATTATTTTTGACGTGAATCTGTTAATTTTTAGAATTTGTGTATTTAATAAAACGTTAAAGTGACATTTAGATTGATTTTTTATTTTTTGTTTTATGTGTTTTATGCTTTAAAAATCTCAAAACAAGAAAACAGAAAATACTCTATTTTTCTTATTTTAAGATTTTCTTTATTTAGGGTTAAAAGCACTTAAAATGTTTTAGTTATCATTTTTTTATTTTATGTGTAAACTTATTTTTTATTTTCTAAAATAAAATTTAAAAATACAAGTGACCAAATGTATTTTGAGTTATTTTACTTCTTTTTAAAAGTGTAAAATAAAAAATGAGTTCAAAACAAAAAAATACAAAACAGAAACAAAAAATAAAAAATAGAAAATAAATCAAATGTCATCTAAATTTTGCTTTTTTTCTACTCAGTATTACCAAAATTTTTACAATAAAAAAAAAAAGTTGTCAAAAGTTATTAAAAATTATTAAATTTATACAAAAATTTTATTAAATACTCAAAAGTTATTACTTATTTTATTAAACATACTAAAAATTTCAATTACTAATGTTTGACAAAAAAATTATTTAAAATTATTGAAAATTGAATTTTCAAGCAACGGCTTGGTTATATCAAAATTTTATAGCCCTAATTAGCAGGCTACTTCAAGTTAAACCACGGATGGAGAAAGGGCTAATTAGACAAGTTGGCCAACAATTTTTACCTACCAAAATTATTATTATTATTATTATTATGTCATATTTTTTTTTTTTCTGGGTAATAGAGGGTGTCTGACTTAATTTTCACGTATCTTGATTAATTTTTAAGATTTTAAAATTTACGATCGGATAAATCTTTTAATTGAATAAATCTTTTAATGATTCTAAACAGACTTGAATTAGTAACTATTAGAATTGTCTATCCAAAATAAAAATAATATTTTTTCAAGTTAATTTTTTTCTGAGATAAAAATAAAATAAAATAAAAATAAAATTTAAGTTTCTTTAATGAGTTTAATTCTTTTACTCAATTCCATTGATTGGTCGATTTTCTTTTTATTTTTTTAAATAATTAAATGAAGTGCTATGTACAAAATATTTGTTTCAGTCTGACTAATCAAAGTCCAGTGCTGCTGACGTTTGTAGGAATCAAGCATTAATTGTGATCATGGGCTGAAAAGTTTTATGATGTGGTCATCAATGTATGCTTTTCAATAGCTGATGAACAAGACATCTAGCCACGTGGACAAGATCAAAATTTCCACATATATATATATATTCTAATACTGTATGTTGTTCTTTGATTATGTTTAGAGTGTTAAATTTTTGTTAAAAATATTTATTTTTATTTTTTAATTTTACCCATATCAAAATTCTCTAAACTTTACTAATTTTAATCTTAAATATTTTTTTAAAATTTTCATCAACTTCGATCAATTTTATTTGAATTTTTCTATTTTTTAATTTTTTCATAATTTTTGAGTAGTACATTAAATGCGAACCAACAATTTAAAATTTGATAATTTTTTATTTTTTTGAATTTATTTTTGTTTTTTAATTTCTCATTTTTTATTTTCTTTTTCGACCTTTTATCTCTTCTCGTACAATATTTAAATTGAAATAATTATTAACAATTATACATAAAAGTAAATGAGAAGTTAAAAGGACATTCAAGGTATTAAAACTTAGGAGTAGGTTTAAAATTGAAGATGATGCTAATTTTAAATTATCGCTTTATATATATATATATATATTACTATAGTTATATTATATAATTAACAAATTAATAGAATGTTACATATATAGGGGAAAGCAGTACACGGCAATGGATTGACATTTTATCCATTTTACCAAGTTTAATATCTTTCATAATGTCATATATTTATACGGTAAAAACTTTTGTTGCTAGACGTGGTTTGGTTTGAGTGTAGAAAAATTAATTTGTTTTTTTGTATCATACATTTTTTTTTTACTAAATTTACTTTTTTTTGTTGCATAGTTTTTAAGTATGTTATTTGTATCCATAAAAAAATAATTAAAAAATTCTAAATAGAAAAAATTATGTGCATGTAAAAAAATTGATTTTTTAATATGTGAATTAATTTTTTAAATTTTTTGTAATTTTTTTATGAATGCAAATAACATGTTTGAAAAATACTTAGAAAAAAATCAAATTTTAGTTAAAAAACTCATATAAGACAAAAAAAGAAGAAAACTAGGAAAAAAAAAATTAATTTCTCCGTCCGCAAATCAATTATAAGTGGAAAAAAATAAATAAATAAAAAGTTAGGCCTGTAGAATTCACTAACATTATTTGAGTTTGTCAATTGCCACTAAAAAACAAAATTTTTTTTTTTACGTCCGCATTGGGTGGAAACTTTTGTCCTCGCGACGATTCTACTTGATTGGATTTATTTATTTAATTTATTTTGAACTCAGTGCTTGGCATAATAATATTTACTGAAAAATTTTTAAAATTTTTTAAAATTTATTTCACTACGCGTATTACGAATTCATAATTTATCTCATTCTATCTCACTTCTATTACACCAAACGTTACTTAATCAAACGCTACTTAATTTTTCAAATAAGTTTAAACCACCCAATCCTCGTTTAGGGCCCCACCTTTCATTAATACCGGGCATTGATCCAAGCCGCAAAGTTGCGTGATTTGTGATATAATTATAACATATATATATATATATTGATTCGTGATATAATTTTCTCATTTAAATTAGAGATAAGCTGTAGAATTTTAAGAGTAAATTTATTTACATTCTATTTTTAATTTTTTGTATTCTAAATAAATATTATTTACTGTAAGAGAAAGTGATGTACAAGAAATTAAAAATAGAGTGTAAATAATAATTTCTAATTGTAATTAAAATCAATATGGCAAAGTTAAAAAAATTTAAAAAGACATATGAGTTTTTGAAAGGGACCGATCGATCGAGTCCATATCAAAAACCCTTAGATGAAATTTCTTCACAAACCCATGCACATCAAGAATTTTCCTTTGTGATGATCATCACAGCTGCTGCTACATGTAGTTATAAATGAGTATGTACGTATTGTATGGGCATTAATTTCCTTGGCAAGATTACCATTGTCGGGCCACTCTTGCCTATTGCCTTTTTAGTTCATATGCACAAGCAGGTTCTATTGAGTGTATATATATATATATGTATATGTGTTTATATATAAACTGTAAATTGGATAAGAAAAGGACATCTTAAACGGCTTTGTTTTTTTATTTTTGGGTAATTATTTTTTATTTTTGGGGATTAAAACACCTTTGTTCAGGTCAGTACAGTTGGAGTTTGTAAACATTTTTTTTTCCCTTTTTATTTATTTTTTTTATATGAAAAGAGTTTGTACACATTAATTTGATGTTTTTTCTTGGCAAAACAACCCACTGGGAATTTGCAAAAAAAGTGTGCAAAAGCAAGCTATATTTGTTCTGTGCAACGGTACGGCAACCACAGTTAATTTGAATAGATTAGAAAAGCCTAATTAATAAGTAAAGGGGACAGAACTGCCATGGGAAATATTACACCATTCATCAACAATAGTTGCATCACTTGAGATTAAGCTTTTGCATCCGTCACTGGGTATTTCAGTAGAATGAGTACGAAACTTTGGTGATTTGGTGATTTAGAGTGCGTTTGGTATTTAAAAAAATAAAATAAAATTTCACAAATCTCTATAAACATACAAACATGAATTACGAAATTATAAAATATTATCTTTCTACTCACAACACAAAATACAAGACACTAACTTTTTAAATTTTATACAAATTTATATTCACTGCACAAAACCCAAGATATTAACTTTTTATTTTATACAACTTCAAACGCCACTCTATTCAGGTCATGAGTTTGATTCACCGCTTAGATATCTAGATCATAAGTGGGAGGTCGCTGACAACAGAGTCTTGGTGCTAGTCTTTTTGGAGTTTGTAACTTGTGATAGAGGTTCAAAAGGCCTCTCCAAGTGAGTTTTCTGTATAAAAAAAAAAAAAAAAAAAAAAAAAATTAACCTTTTGCCGTGTCTTTCAAATTGACAAGGCAAAAAAGCCAAAATTTTTGGTGTACCAAAATAGGGAAATTGAAAAAAAAAAAAAAACAAGAAAGAAAATAGATAATGAAGGTAACATCACAACATGTTTTTCATTAAGTAAATTTTAGTGAATTCTTACTTGATATCAAATTTCACATGTTACTTCTATGGAAACTGAGACATATATTTTAAGCTCTAATGACAAATATTATCAATAATTATAAATAACACAATTGTTCGATTTTAATCTTGTGATGTGTAAGTTTTATAATAAATTTTAATTAGATGCCTTGAATATCCAAATTTAAATCACGTTATACCACAAACCATTACTAAATTAAATGAAAGGTGTGAAATTATGTGAAGCTTCATGTTAACTAAATCTGAGGTGGAATTGTTCTCCAATGGTTGGGACATTTGTGATGTCCTTGTTAAGGGCAATTTGTTAAGTTATATGCATAATAGGATGGGTGCATGGAGTTTTCAACACCACCCAGAAACTTAATTAACATATAATATATATATATATTGTACCTACTACTACTGTTATTATAATTATAATTTAGTTCTATCATCAATGAGCATAAACAAACCATATTGATGGTTACTGCTTACCTTGTCAATTTGATTTATATAATTATCTCAAGCCCTTATTTGGTGCATGATTTAAATAGTTTGAAAACGGATCTTTTGTGATCACAATAAAGTAGAAATTATTCTGTACGGGTGATCGCACAATGAACGATATGGGTCTTTATTCTTCATGCAGGCGGGATGAGTATATTAAGATTTTGAATTATAATGATGAGTAATATTTTTTTAAAACATTATAAAAAATATTTTCTTATCAAAAAAATACAAATGTGCTAATTAATAACATGCACTTATATAACAAAAGAGTTTTTAATAAGTTATTATTTTTTAATTGATAATTTTTAAAAAAATCTTTTATCATTTTGGTAAATTTTACTACTACCCTTTCAATGCTGAATATATATATGTGTGTGTTAGTAATGCCATGTTTATATTCTTTCTCTAATATTTTATCTATAAGTTTATGATGAATAATAATCAATGTATTTTATTTAAAATTATCACAAATATATATAAGATGACAAGAAAAGAAATATAAATATAACACTACTCTATATGTATATATATATATATTTTTTTTTTTTAAGAGAAAACACAAAAGAAGCCTCTTGACGGGCGTTTGGATGACTAAGGATAATAAACATGTCAAAGCTTCGAGTCTGAACACATAGATCAACGTGAATCGATCACCTGCCGATCAGGGAACCAAATTTACCAAGCACACATAAATAATCGCCGCATGAGTTGATCCGATCACAGTTGACTGGGTCCCTCGTTTTTATTCAACAAGAAATAATTAAGCTAAAATAATGCTTTATCCGATCACAGTTGACTGGGTCCCTTCGTTTTTTTTCAACAAGAAATAATTAAGCTAAAATAATGCTTTGTGTTTGAATCATGCTAAGTCAAGCCAAGGGGCTCTCTCTCTCCCTCTATATATATATATATTTATATATATCTACACACACAGAATTCATAAAAGCCATCACACGAAAGAACACTGGTTCTCTTATCTTATCTAGGAACATAGTTGGTGTTCTTGCGTCTCTCTCTCTCTGTCTCTCTCTCTCTCTGCGGCTGTGGCTACGGTACAACTGAGAGAGAAGGCAGCTGCCAGCCATGGGAAGAGCTCCTTGCTGTGACAAGACTAAAGTAAAGAAAGGACCGTGGTCTCCAGAAGAAGATGCAACTCTTAAGAACTACATTGAAAAATACGGCACTGGTGGCAATTGGATAGCTTTACCTCTCAAAGCTGGTCTCTCTCTCTCTCTCTCTCTCTCTCTCTCTCTCACTCTCACATATGCTGTCATCAATTTGTATTTTTTTTTAAGAAGACAAACAAGCAGATAGACTACTCCATAGATCAACCAAGGAGCATCACAAATTATGTGTTGTACTTTCATTTTAGGAGTAAAATAGTTTAACTCCTACCCACTTGCTTAATTTATCTCTTCCATGTTCCCGACTTTCATTTTCTTATCTGTACCGAGCTTTGGGCAAGAACCGATTTTCAGCTTATTGGACTCGCACATTATAAATATTTTTCTTTGATCTTAAGCT
>JAVXUM010141195.1:0-17715 GCA_035590655.1 Pouteria glomerata | reverse complement strand
CTTATACATATATGTTGCACAGGTTATCTATTAGGTACCCCCATTTGACCAATTTTTAGGCCGTTATATAGCCGGTTATTTTGTGGGTCCACTGCGTGACTGGTGTGTTAGCTCTGATATTGGAATCGTGTTTCATGTTATGAATGTTTTACACTCACCCCCTGGGTCCCTGGATCCGGGGCGTGACATGACCTCTTTCACGGAGAAAATTTGGGTTAAGGATAAAGAAGGGTATTTGAATACTAGGCCAGTAGTCTTTATGTTCTAATGGAAGAAACTTTGGCATGTAAGTGTCCACATACGACTTAATTGAGTACACGCTTGACACAAATTGCATCCAATCAATGCATATTCGATCGCAAACTGCTATAAAATGTGAGCAAGGTAGCCTCAGGACCTCCCACTTGCCACAGCTATAGGTGCCATTCCTTAATCGAACAATCTATGTATTGCTACTCCTACTTAGATAAGAACTAGTCATGACTTGGCACTCTCTAGTGACGTGATTAAACTCTATTACTTGATGAGCCAATGCATCCTTTTAGAAATCATCAAAAGGTTTTAGACCTATGGACCAACCCTCGACTCGTTGTTGGTTGCATTTATAGCAATTAGGCGAAGTTAATGGAAGTATGAAACCAGTTTATAGAATGTTAGTGAACTGTTACGGTAATTAGTAGGCATCGAACACCGCGCAATACATTGATGAGACACTTAGAAAGATTAGTTGTCATGATTTCGTATCTATGGGCGCTACTATAACAGAACATCCACTTTTCTTTAGGGAGGTCATCTAGATATTTCTATGCTTCTTCATTGATGGACTTGAGTAACTTCATCGTCTCGTTGAATTTGTGAACTTGAGTGGCCTTCTTTACTTGATTGAGCAAGTCAATCAATTGTTTACCAGGCCATTTTTTCTTGAAATTGGCATCTATATGCCTTAAGTAAAAGCAATGGTGTGCATTCCCCTATCAGACTGAGAGGATGCAACTACAACTTTTATGACATTATGCCTATCAGAGATTAAGCACAACTATCGATATTTGCACACATGCCTCCAAAACATTCTCAAGAAGTACATCTAACTGTCGTAGTCTTCCTCATCCACCCATGCAAATGGAAATGGAAAAACTTGTAGGTTTGTATCTTGGGCCATTGCTATCAATAGTTTTCCAGTGTACTTGCCATATAAGTGTGTTCCATTGATCGATACAACAGGAATATGATAAGCGAAGCCATTAATTGAAAGCTTAAAGCTCCAAGACACATACTGAAAAACCTGTTAGGCCTCACCCATGTAAGGATGATGCCGATAGTGAACTACTATGCCCAAATTATAATATTGGACTGCATTCATGAACTTTAGCAGCAACAAGTATGATTGCTCCCAATCGCCAAATATCTTTGTCACTGTCTTCTGCTTTGTAAGCCACACTTTTCGAAAAGACATAATATTTGAACTGATCCTTTAGTTTAGCTTTCAGGGAGACAATAGAATAAGCGGGGTTAGACTTAACCAAATGGACGATATTACTACAAAGAAAGTTTGAGTCCAGTTGTTCATGGTCTTTAGTTACCCGTGCGAAGATATATGTGTGGGGGCTTTCATACTCAGTTATTTTGAATAAACCGTGCGAACTTAGCTTGCTTGCTTGCTTGGACCCACCAGTTGCAATATCTTTGGTTTCTTTTCGGGCACTCAGCTGCCTAAGATTTCTTATTTAATTACATAGTTACATACAACTAATTAGATTTGACAACATACAACTTCATAGATTGGATTAGGTGGTCCTTATCTTTGAAAATGAGTCCAACAGAAAGATCCTCATTCTTCGGGTTCCATGTCTGATGACAAAGCGAAGGGGCCCAGTGAAGAACACTAAAATCTAATTCAACAGCGGTGAAAGTTTTAGACATGGGCTCATGCAATCATCTCACTGAAGGTTCATCATGTTCATTTACAACCGAATCTCCTATAACTTCCTTCTGTATCATGTCCATGTTTTGCAGTTCTATATCATCCCTTTCAAACGGGGCTTCAGTAATGTTAAAATCGTCAGCCTGGTCTGCCACGTAATCCCAAGTCATGTCTTGTTGGTGGACGTACTCACGGACATGATCACTAGAGGTACCGAGCTGATTTTCTAGTTCATTGTAAGGGCAAGACGGTATGATTTCGATTTCATTGTAGCTGCTTACAAAATTCTCTGTTGGAGCATTTAATTAAAAGCTACTTTCATTGCCAACCGTAGCATGATCAATTGGCTCAAACTCTAAATACAAGCCACAGTGATTGTGGTTCAAATTATGAACGGCAGCAAACATTGCCTCTATTGTGTCATCGTCCACTAGTTGTAGAGGTTTGTGAAATATTTGGCTCGTACTACCAATAATTGGGCATGTGCACAGTATTCTCAAAACTACTTGAGTCAGGTCCATACGGATAGCTTCGTATAGTTTTACCATCAACATCATGTACGTACACTGACTACTAACCCTGATATAATGCTTGAATAGTATGTCGTAGCTGACATCATGTTTTGGAGATGGAGGGGGCAGATATAAAACTAGGGTATCGCCAGTGCCATCGACGACACCCATGCATGTCATCCAAGTGCAAGCAATTGGTGATGAAGACTGTCGATGTTGAACTTTAAATCTGCAATCAAGGCCTCCTGAGTATCAAACCGAGCAGAAACAGTTTGTTGTACTGTCTCCTACCGGGTATGGATACGAGTAAGCACTCTATTTTGAGATTTCGAGTTTTCTACCTGCCAGTTCAAAGTAACTTCAGCAGCAGAAACTTTCTTCATTTGTCCTTAACTATCAACAACAGTAGGAGTCTTCTGTACATGGGTGGTATTTTCCTGTGGTAATTCATAATCCTGCAGATGAGGAAATTGTGCATTATATCCAAAGGAGTGTGGATCAAATAGATGACAATCCTTAAGGATTTTGACAGCATCTAGTTCAGGAAAATACTTTCTAGGCTTGGCCTTTTCAGGTGGTTAACATTTATTAGGAAAGAGCTTTCTGAACTCCGCTTCAGCAAAAGCTTTTCTTTTTCATTTCCTTTCTCTCTTAGCCCTTTGTCCAATAACATAATTAAGGTCCATTTCTCTGGGGCGTTGTCTTCTGAATCTCATTCTTTCAAGGCGTTCTTGCCTCATTTCTTCTTTACTTTCATCATCTATAAGCTAGGTGGGTTCTTCCTAGTATGCTTGACAATCATAGTCATATCATACTAGATGTGGCCATTAAAATCTCTGCTATTGTAAACAACACGGCCATCACTGTCAAAAGAATGAACAGGAAGACTCTGTTTAATGATACTAATTTCTATAGGAAACACTGGACATCAAACATCTTGGTTTTGTTGAGTGGGGAACTCAATCTAGACAGAACCATCCGGCTTTCTGGTGAACTTAGGATCAGTAGCTTGAATGGTTTGATTCTAGGTATAAAATTGTTCATAATTAGTAATCCAAGAAGTAAAAAGAAGCTTAAGTAGCTCCTCCTTAGGAATTTCTCGAGAGATATATGAACAGTGAGGAATACCATGGGTATCAATATCAAGGAATAAGGCATCAATGGTAGGACTAGTTAGGGAGGTAGGGAGATCCCAAGTATGGTCTTAAAGAGCATTTGGTGGTGTAAAGTTTTGATAAGTCTGGAGTCAACTTACTCTGCTCCAGTAATCTGAACTTGAATTTTCAAGGCTAAAAGAAGGTAGGGGTTTTATAGAGACATGTTAAAATTGGGGAAAAACGTAACCATAATGGTTTCGGCATTTAAAGTGGTTTGAACAGTACCAATATAAGCATGTTAATACTGTACAAAAGTAGAATCAAGAAGAGCTAACCAAGAAAGCTCAAGTAGACCTTTTCTACCATGGAAAGTGAGAGCTAATTAGACAGCACCCTAATGAAGGTAAGAGTAACATTCTCGGAGCCATTGTGAGGGGAGGTTATCAGGTAAAGAAAGAGTAAGAAGTTTTCTTCTAGTGGCAGGGATCGTGTATTGATGCACGAGAAAAGCTTAAACATGTTCTTTACAAAGTTTCTACTGGTCATTTCCTGGGACATGAACAATTTTTGTTTTCAAAGACTTATTAGGTTTAGAATAAGTCATATATGGACTAAGAACAGAGATTTCTAAAAGAGGAATAGTAGACTCACTAGGATGATATGATACACCATAAATAGACTCTTGAGTGGACCTACTAGAACCATCACTAAAAGTAATAGAAGAATAAGAAGAGGAAGAAGAAGTAGAAGACACTGATGAAGACCTCCATAACTGTGATGACATGGTTGGTGATTTAATCAACAGATTTTCCAAACTTTCTTTGGAATTATACTAAGCAGGTATCCCAACTGAAAATAACTGGTTGCCTTCTCCTAAGGGCTTACAAAATTCTCATCAGATCATTAGCCTAACACAACTGAAAAGAAGACACTGGAATGTTCAAATTCTAGTTTTCTGATCTGCCAAATCACACAAAGTGCAAGTAGAGAGCATACTAATCCAAGAATTAAATAGAACTATTGGCTCTGATACCAACTCTGCACTGAAGCAAGATCCTATACAAATGGGGCACAAAAAGAAGTATTAGAAAAGAAACATGATCCTATACTAACGGTGCATAGAAAGAAGTATTAGAAAAGAGATTGGCTGTTGATAAAACACAAGAAGCAACTTCTGAGACAAAACCAATTAGTAAAGTAAAAGACATCACTAAAACTCATCTACAAAGAAGACAAAGAAGAAGGAATATGTATTTAACAAAACACAATCTTTATTTTAGATAGATGAACAGTGAGTACAACCAGTAGAAGATATAGATTTGCTATCTCCCTAATTCTCTACCTTACAACTGAGGGAGGAGTCTCTTTTATAGACGAGCTGGGCAAATTTCAAATCCAGATTCCAAATTATTACAAACTATTACAATTTTCAAACACATAAGGACAAACACTCAAGGATAAAACATCACATGAACGTCATAATCTTGGCTGACACTAAAAGGTAAAAATAGACAGCAGAAATATTAAAACAACGGGGCTTATAACACCTTGCCCTTATTATTACAAACTGACAATACATAAAGTAAAAACAAAAGCATTAGATTCTTGGCATGAGTGGACTGAGTGAGCTATCACGTGGAGCAAGTGCGCAATTGAGTGGTCTGACTGATCTGAATAAGTGAGTGACAAGTGCTGATCAGTAACTTTTAGAGCTACTGTGTTGTGGGTGTAATCCGAGTGGTTCTTCTTCATCATCTAACAAATCGTCTCTATCCAGCGAGAAATATGGGTGATTTTCTGGCCCTCCACGTATGTGAATTTTCGAAATATGGCGATGCATGGCAATGGCACTGATTAGCTCTATGACGTCAAAGGTTTTGCAATAAAAATGAATATGGTTGTATATGGTCCAGAAAAGTATTTCTTCATCATCATAAGAAACTTTCCACTAATAATTAACCACTAATTGATTAAGGGGAAGCTGATATTGTTCTTTATGGCTAAGAAGAATCATTCGCTGGAAAAACATGAACTAATCAAGGGTATGCATCCTTCTGATGGGGTAGTTGGCAATATTGTACTGATAATATGACTGGATATGAGCACAGTTGTGGTAATAGTAAAATGACTCATTAAGGTTTATAGATTATTAAGAGAGGTTAGGGTCATCAGGAGGGTCAACAGGGAAAATAGTGCTTGGTGGGAAAAATTTTGGTTCTTATTTGAAAGTGATAAAAACATATTTGTGGTAATAGGTTCGGAGCATAGCTAACCATGATTCAACAGGATGAAACCAGGTTAACATGGTGAGTAAATTCCATGCTCTGGGGTTTGGATTGGGTCTGGAGTTAGGAAGAATTAACTGAGTCAAATAAGTAGTGAGGGTCTAAGAGTTAAACATGAAGTGAATAATATATTCCTCAGCAAGGTACCAGAAAAAACATAATGCTTCTTTAGGAACATCACATTCATTCCACACTTGAAATAAGGTAAGAAATTTCAGCAGAAAAGATAAGGCCCTTAAGATACAAATCATAATTAGCTAAACTAATGTCAAGAAATTTTAACCAATTTTTTCTGGCGTGACTAGGTGGGGACCTGGTTCGACTCATAATCATGTACTGGACTTCTAAGGGTAGGTTATAGACAGAGAAAACATGTTAAACAGGCAGAGTTTGAGTGTGTGGTGATTCTAGTTATGGTCTTGTAAAAGATGAGGCTTGGTTAAAGTCAAGTGTAAGAGCACTGACACAGGGGAGTACTGAGTTAATCTGGACTAGATTTCTGAAAAGAAAATTAGTAAGAACATTCTTTTTTCCAGGAAGGTGTCTGACCTTAAAATTCCACTCTGCCCACCTCAAGAGTTGAGAGTTGGGTAAAGTTCTTTTCTTAAATTGAAGCATCTTAGGAAACGAAGACATGTCTATTTCAATTAAAAACTTGCATCCAATTAAATAGAATTAAAACTTTTCAACTCCTCTGCGGACTACAAGAATCTCCTTGAATGTAGAATGATAGTACTACGTAGACTGTTTAAATTGTCCACTAGCATAAGCACAAACAATTCTTTCAATTGTTTCTATTTCTGTAGAAGAACTGTACCCCAATATTAATTACTAGCATCAGTTTGAAGAATAAACTTACTGTTAGGTTAATGGATCTATAAAGCTAGGAGTGAATTGGCTTTGGACTTAAGACACTGAACCGCTTTAGTCTGCTCATCTATCCATTAGAATGAATTTTTCTTTAGGAGTTTAGAAAGAGGAGAAGTAAATTGTGCAATCTATGGAACAAAGTCTCTCTTATAATCGACAACTCCTAAGAATTACTGGACTTGTTTCACTGAAGTAAGCTGATCAGGAAACTGCTGGAGGTGTTGGCAAATGTGTGGCTTTGGCTGAAATTTCCCTTGAGAGATAGTTGATTGTAGATGCAATATAGGTTGAACTACCCTACCCGACCTAAGATGCATGCACAAGATGCAACAAATGCACAAGCACAAGCAATTTATGAATGATTACTACCACTAGCTTATTTAAACAAAATTTTACCAAGGTTAACAATAAAAAGACTATGGAACGAAATTACCTAAAAGTGCGCAATTCCGTCGTTGGAGATGGTGGTAAAGATCAATCTGCCTAAGCTTCCCGATAGTCCATTTACCGTTGCGTAACACTCCCCGGTACGGTGCCAAAAGTGCTTGCTCGTCCAATTGTTAATTAATATTGGCTCGACCCCAAGTGTAGGGTGTCTTGTTGAAGCATAATAACCGGTAAGAACTAGATCGTGTCCACAGAAAGCCTTAAGCAAAACAATGAACTAAACTAAATTGGAAAAGTTTTAGGTGTAACTTGATCTCACAATAAATGATGGAAACTGATTTAGTTTAGAATTGGTGTGTTGTTTGAAAACCTTTTAGTTAATCAAATTAATTAAAATCTTGGATTCAACACAAGTCTATAGTGATTTGTATATAATTTCAATTATTTTGTTCATTTAATCTACCTTCAAAGGGGTAAATCAAAAGATAATTCCATAAAAACTATATTGAAACAAACCAAATCTGAATTGACTAAAAATTAAAGTACAATTTATGGTAGAGAACTTTAACCAAACATCTTAAGTGCATGATCTATACAGTATATATGTATGAAATCTAGAATTAGCATTCATCATATCATTCTCCATGAAAATATATGATAAATCTAACCATGATTCCATATACAATAACAATCAATCATACAAACTGAATATTAGATTAATTTCTCAATTCCAATATAGAAAAAAAAAATGACTCAAAGCAGACATAGATTGTCCATATAGATCACGAAATCTAACATTCAGCTCTCATTATGAAATATATATATAAATCAACTATAGAACTTGCATTGAATCCAAGAAAAGAAAAACTACTCACCCATGATGAAAGACAATCCTCTTGAAGAAACACAAATTCTGTTCATATTCTGGAAAAATTAGAACAAAATTCAATAGAAATTGAACTAGATCTACTTTCTCTCTCTAAGTTCTCTCTCTACAAAAATGGTAAAACTGAAACTGAAATGTATGTAAAAATAAAAATTGCTCTCAAACGACCTTGCTGTTCTTTATATACAATACAAAACAAATGTACGAAACTATCCATTCACATCAGGCTAAATTACGAATTACAGTTAATGTAGAATAGTTTGAACAAATGTTCGAACAAAAGTATGGTTCGAATGCACGTTCGAACAAACTTTACGGACTTAGTTTTTTTCTTCCTTCTAGACCTTGAGAGGCTTCTGTTGTTCGAACCAAGGTTCGAACACATGTTTGAACAAACTTTTCAACACTTAAACTTTTCTTCAAGTCTTCAACCACTGTTGTCTCTTTTGATCGAACCACTATTCGAACAAGGGTTCGTTCTAACCAACGTTCAAACTAGCTTCTGGACATAGAATTTTTCACTGCTCCTTAAACGATGTTGCTCTTCTGTTGATCAAACGAGGGTTCGAACCCTATGTGGTTCGAACGAACGTTCGAACGACTTTCTCCTTAATTAGCCACTTCTTACTGATGTTCACTTGTCAAGCCTTCTGTGGTTAGAACCCAAGTTCGAACGTTTTGTGGTTTGAATCAATGTATGAACAATTGTTCTGATTTCCTGTTTTAAGTGCAATTTCTACTATTCTTATTCCCAAACACCTGCAATTCATGAAAATTCCACATTAATAGATTACTTTTAATTTTTCTTTCTTTTTAACATGTAAATTCTCCTTTCAATCCTCAATTAGAAGTTCATGATTGTACTTTTTATAGTACAATCAATAATCATCCTAAGAAAATCAATAAAACCTTGGCCAATGAGCATTTTTTTATCAGAAAGAATAATACCATGTTGGAGAAGTAAAGATTGAAATTGATGTTCTTTATTTGGAAAGAACAGCAGAATATCATCAATATAGACGAGAATATTAGACTCTAATGGTTTAAAGATTTTTAAACATAACCCGTTGAAAGAAAGAGAGAGCTATATTTAAACCGAAGGGCATTACCGTCCACTAAAAGTGATGATTAGGAATGTAGAATGCAGTCTTATGCCTTTTATCAGAATGTATTCCAAGTTGCCAAAAACTAGCTTTCAAATCAAACTTTGAGAAAATTCTAGCATGAGACAATCTCTTAAATAAGAAGGGTCAGTGAGAAAAAGAGAATTTATCATCAAGAAGAAATTGATTCAGCGACTGATAGTTTACAACCAGTCACATTTTTCCCCTAACTTGCTCAAAGCATTTATTAACATAGAAAGTTTCACATGCCCATTAAGAAATTGTGGGTTCAATGAGTCCTTCTAATTAAAGCCGTGTGACCTCAGCAATAGACAGTTCATAATGTTCAGAAGTCATTCGACTATGTCTAGCTTTGGTTGGGTTGATATCTTCATTTTTCTTGAATGGAAGGGTAACAAAGAAATTTGGGTTTTTCCAAAGTGGGTTGGGGCATTTTTATGAAAATGAGGTATAGAAGTCAGCACATGACTTTTCTATGAGCTGAGCTCAAATGGTTTCAAACGATTGAATAAGGTACAAATGGGGAACTTGGGTCCATGGCAGGGTAAAAGTTTTATAGGATAATTTAGAGGCTAACCATTTAATCTTATGCAATCCTTATATAATATCAAAGCTAATAAGAAAATCGTTTCTAGGTAAATGGGAACCATAAACTTTTTTCTTAATCACTAGATTAAGGAACAACTTAATGAAAATAAGCTTACTAATTTGAGTAATAGTAAACAGTTCTCCATTAGCTACTCAAAAATCTTGTGAGCAAGGAAGCCAATGAGTCTTTGGTAAAAGATCCGGATTAATAATAGAACAAGCAGCTCTAGTATCAAAAACGGCTATAATAGGTAAGGTTTTTGAGTATTTATCAAGGAGAATATGGATTCGAGCATTTGGGCTGATTTGTATCTAGTTTAAGAATTGAATAAGATAAACTTCTAAGTCTGAAGATAGGGTTGAGGACAGAAAGGAATCAGAAAATGGGTAGGAAATTGCACGCAAGGTTTCTGAATTGGATTCATCATCAAGGGAGAAAAGAAATTCGAGGTCACTAGACTCAAGAGCTTCAAATTTTGCAAGCTGAGCAACAACATTTTCCTTTTTCTTCTTAGACTTACAATTTTTAGCAAAATGGCTCTTTTTTCCACAAACATAGTAGCGATTTGAAGTTTTCCATTTGTTAGGAAATTTCTTTCTTCTGAGGAACTTCTATCTTACTTTTTTGGATTTCTTCAGTTTATGAGACTTATGGAAAGATCATCTCTTAAAATGTCTGGTCTTCTTGGTAGAGCAATCACACTTCTCATCCCCATAACACTAGATATTTAAATCAGGCCTATCGCAGGCATGACCAAGTTTCTTGCCAGTTCTTTCAATGTCTTAGAGGAACTTTCTTTGGTTACAGAGGCGTTCAAGAGCTTAGAGAGAAATTTGATAAATTTCTCCTAGAGAGATTGTCTAGAGCTTTAGGCCTCTTGTTTGCATGACCTTTGCAACTTTCTTTTCCCAGTGGCTCAAGAAGGGAATTAAGAAAGACTTGTTTAAGGTTCAGATCATCCATTCCTTTAAGGAGATAGAACAGCTTGGACATGCGATCATAGTATTTCTCCAAATCCTTTCTATCAAAGGAACAATACTTCATGCGCAAATAATCTTCTCTTTCTTAGGTGAGATAATGATCAAGAATTCCAAGAAATTCACTGTATAAATGGGAGAGAAATAAGTTCATGTTGGCCATCTGATAGACTTGTAATTGTCGGTATTCTCTAAGGGCAAGCCACCAGTCTCTCAATCTGCCTTGGAATCTGGCTATAAGGCGTTGAAGAGCAGCAGTGAAAGTCATACCAGGGTGATGCATTTCTACTTAGAACCAGGAGTGCATTTCAAAGAAAATGTCCTACGATTTAGAAGGGGGTATATCACCCAAATTAAAGTGTTTCTTTACATCTGGGGGAAAAGTCTGCAGGCTCAGTTGCAGGCTCTTCTTCAAGAGGTTCATCATCTTCTTGTGTAACTCATCCAAGGAAAAAAGATTCTCCTTCATCTCCAGGATTAATCATGAGTAAGCTAGGGGATAATAGAGAATTAGTTTCTTCCGAGGCCTCACTAGGCACTAGAGAAGATGAATCAAATGAAGCAAATGAAGTAGAAAAGACGAGGTCATCAACATCTTCAATTTGATGTTAATGACCTCGTCTCTTCTGCTTCATTGGCACATGACTTTTCTATAAGCTGAACCCGAATGGTTTCAAATGGTTGAATAAGGTATAAATAGGGAATTTAGGTCCATAGTAGGGTAAAAGTTTGATAAGATAATCTAGAGGCTAGCCATCTAATCTTATGCAATCCTTGTAAGATATCAAAGCCAATATGAAGATCCTTTCCAGGTAAATGGGAACCATAAACTTTTTTCTTAATCACTAGATAAGGGAACAACTTAATAAGAATAGGCTTACTAATTTGAGTAATAGTAAACCATTCTCCATTAGTTGCTCAAAAATCTTGTGAGCAATGAAGCTAATGAGTCTTTGGTAAAAGATCTGGATTAATAATAGAACAAGCAGCTGCAGTATCAGAAAAGGCTATAACAGGTAAGGGTTTTAAGTATTTATTAAGGAGAATATGGATCTGAGCATTTAAGCTGATCTGTGCCTAGTTTAAGGATTAAATAGGATAAACTTCTGAGTTTGAAGATAGGGTTGAGGACAAGGATGAATCAAACAGTAGGTAAGAAATTACACACAATGTTTCTAAATTGGGTTCATCATCAAGAGAGAAAAGAAATTCGAGGTCACTGGACTCAAGAGCTTCAAATTTTGCAAGCTAAGCAACAATCTTTTCTTTTTTCTTCTTGGACTTACAATTTTTAGCAAAATGGCCCTTTGTTTCCACAAATATAGCAGCGATCTGAAGTTTTCCTATTGTTGGGAAATTTCTTTTTTATGAGGAACTTCCATTTTACTTTTTTGGATTTCTTTAGTTTATGAGACTTATGGAAATATCGTCTCTTAAAATGTCTGGTCTTCTTGGTAGAACAATCACATTTCTCATCCCTATAACATTTGATTTTTAAATCAGGCCTATCACAGGCACAACTCAGTTTCTTGCCAGTTCTTTCAATGTCTTGGATGAACTTTCTTTGGTCATAGAAGCGTTCAAGAGCTTGGAGAGAAATTTGATAAATTTCTCCAAGAGAGATTGTCTGGAGTTCTAAGCCTCTTGTTTGCATGACCTTTGCACTTTCTTTTCCCAGTGACTCAAAAAGGGAATTAAGAAAGACTAGTTTAAGGTTTGGATCGTCCATTTCTTTAAGGAGATAGAATTGCTTGGACATGCAATCATAGTGTTTTTCCAAATCTTTTTTATCAAAGGAACAACACTTTATGCGCAAATAATCTTCTCTTGCATGGGTGAGATAATGATCAGGAATTTTAAGAAATTCACTATATAAATGGGAGAGAAATAAGTTCATGTTGCCACCAAATAGACTTGTAATTGCCTATATTCTCCAAGGGCAAGCAACCAGTCTCTCAATCTGCCTTGGAATTTGGCTATAAGGCGTTGAAGGGCAGTAATAAAAGTCATATCAAGGTGACGCATTTCTGCTTGGAGCTAGGAGTGCATTTCAAAGAAATGTCCCGCTATTTAGAAGGGGGTACATCATCTAAAGTAAAGTGTTTCTTTGTGTCTAGGTGAAAAGTCTGAGATGTAGGCTCAATTGCAAGCTTTTCTTCAAGAGATTTATCATCTTCTTGTGTAACTCCTCCAAGGAAAGAAGATTCTCCTCCATCTCTAGGATTAACCATGAGTAAGCTAGAAAATAATAAAGAATTAATTTCTTTCGAGGCCTCACTAGACATTGGAGAAGATGAAGCAAATAAAGCAAATGAAACAGTAAATGTCGACCAACGGTCGGGATTGTTTATTTAATTACCGCGAACGCGGTAGTATTTTTATTAGAAATTGATACGATCAGATCAATTTCGTCGAGATGTCGTCGGTAACCGGCCATCGTCGTCGTCTGCCGGTGAGCTTCGGATGGCATTTGTCACCGCCGGTTGGCCGGAGACGATTGGATACGAACCGTTGGTTGGGTTTTAGTAACAAGATGCCGTATACACGCCGGCGGTCACAGTATACCCGCCGGCGTCGTGGGACCACTGTTCAGACGACCAAACCTCGGAGTTATAACAATATGGGTTTGGTGGATGATGTATTTAACATTCCAGAAATGTCCCCTAACATAGTGACGGAATGCCGGTCGATTGTAATACTGTCTTTGGGTATGAACGCCGGAGAAAGGAATTCAACCAGCATAAAGTTATGGAGTATACAGATGGAGGGTTTAGTGGTGCGCAATGTTCCTTCTAGCTTGGAAGAGGCGATGCAGACGGATCAGTCTGCGTCGCCGTCCGGCGACGTCATCGCTAATAATGGAATAGGTGTTTTATACGTGGTCGTTGACCGGCAACCTAATGCAGTCGGGAGACCAAGTTTTGCAGAAATATTTAACTATGGTTCGGGTGATTCGAGGACAAACATGTTTGTTAGAGCGTCTCAGAGTCATCGATTCTTCATTTTGCGGCGCATCCATATTGATATGCCGCCTGTAAACAAAGATAAAGGTAGCGAGACTCGGCTGAGGTTTAGTCAGTTTATTCACACGAGACGTTCCGAACTTGTGTGCCGTTTCAGGGACTCTGTGGTGCAAGATGGCAGTTATGCGAATATACACAGCAATGCGATATTGTTGTGTTGTGTGTGGGAGTGTAAGAGCGCTAGTAAATTGAGATGCAATGTAAATATGAGAATAAAATATTTTTATTGAAATAAAAATATTATTGATGTTTAGGGGTACATTTTGAGCGTTTGGGCTTTTTTTTTTTTGGGCTCTATTATGCTCCTGCATATCTAATATGGTCTGGGCCGTTGATTGGGCCGTTGTTTTGATTACATTGGATAACATATCCGCGTCTCTATAGGCTTGGGCCTTTATATCGGATCCAACTTGGCTCACTGAGTCGTCGGGCTTGATTTCGGGCCTTGGGCCTGTTTCATTGTTTGCCGGGAAGGCCTAGTTGGATTTGGGCCTGTCGTCAATTGCAGAGGTACTGGATCTTACATCCAGGAAGTTATATCTCGAGGACTGAGAAGGCCCAATCGCTGCATATAGAATGTTTGCGGATTGGGCCGTAGAGGATCGTGTTCTCGATAGCACCGCGGGTTTGAGATTTGGTGTAGCGTGCCATACTTTAACGTGGTCTGCGTTGTACGTATCAAAATGTACTTGTATCGAAGGGGGTCGTATTGTTATCTCTTCGTAGAAAGACCGTTCTTTGAAACTGAGAGATGCTTTTAGTTTGCAATACTCCACTCCTTGAATCAGATTGGTTCCGCTTATGTGGTACACGGCTTCCCACGGGCACTTCCTATGCTTCGATGCGTATGAGCTACCGTAATACGTGATGGTTACGGGACACAGAATTGGGAAGGCAAATGTGGCCTATATTTGGTCGTCTTTTTGTACTCTGTTGTCTCGTATTTCTACATCGACTTGACCCTGTGTTGTTATCGGACATTGCGGGATGTACTTTATGATGCACTTGTCGATCTGGAGGCTTTTCGCAGAAAATAAATTGGGAATTCCAGCTGAAAATAGACTTAGGTTTTTTATTGTAATTATCGTCGGTCGTTGACCAACGGCCGCGGATATTATACCCGTATCCGCATGTGTTTCATCCACAGATATAGCCTCCTGAACAATTCCTTTATCTTCCATGGTAAGCGCAGCGATTCAATAATTACGGAGACCAACGAGGGTGATCGATGTCGGACCAGTATCGTTGGTCAGTTGGGCCTTTGGCAACTGACCACTGTTGTATGAAGAATGTTTCAGACGTCGTAGTTGTTGAGACTCTACGACGGGAGTACTTGAACAATACGTATATTAACAAAGGGGTTAATATATATATAATAATTAAAATAATTAATATCAAAAATATTAATATAGTTGAAGATTTTGAAACCAGGGGAAAAATATGCATCAGAAATTATAATTTATTAATGGTCAAATTGTGTTGTAACGTATTATATAATACTGGAGTGTTATCAAAACGACCCAGTTTTGGATCAAAACGACGTCGTTTTGGGTGTTTTCAACCGATGCGAGTGACGTCAGCAGGTGCGAGCAAAAGTATCCCACTAGTGGTGCGAGCGGTGCGAGTTTTGGATAAGGTTATATTATGGGTAGCACGGAGCCTTCCGTGTACCCAAACCCTACTACTATACACGTGGCAGCATATGGTGGGTTAGTGGCCCTATAATATTACAGGGCCGCTATGCGCTGCCACGTGTCACCCTCTGATTGGCCCCCGCCTCCAGGTGTCAAATTCTCATTCACTGAAGGCGGATGAAATTACCCATTGTGCCCTCAACAGTAAAAATAAAGTATGTACAATGTGGAGGGCATTTTGGGATGACAAACAGTAAATACCGAACAACGGTCGGGATTGTTTATTTAATTACCGCGAACGCGGTAGTATTCTTATTAGAAATTGATAGTATCGAATCAATTTCGTCGGGATGTCGTCGGTAACAGGCCGTCGTCGTCGTCTGCCGGTGAGCTTCGGATGGCATGTGTCACCCCCGGTCGGTCGGTCACAATACAGTCGCCGGCGTCATGGGACCAGTGTTCAGACGACCAAACCTCGGAGTTATAATAATGTGGGTTTGGTGGAGGATGTATTTAACATTCCAGAAATATAACCTAACATGGTGACGGAATGCCGGTCGATTGTAATGCCGTCGTTGGGTATGAACGCCGGAGATCCTGTGGATGAAGATACCGCCCTCAAATCCTAGACAATCCTTAATGCAGAATTCTTCACCTTGCAGGGACCTCTCTTTATCGATCAAACGGAAACACCGCGATCACAAGAAGAAACCGCGGACAGAGATTGACTACCCGTGCGGGTGCACATTATCGCGAGTGGTGGGATGCAAACGACGACATGGTCTGGCGAACGAGGATAAACTACGGGATCTTTTACGACTCATTGATCAACAAGACGAAAATCCTGTGGATGAAGGCGCACACAACTCTCAGCCTAGCATGCTTCAGCATACGAATACTGATGAACTACGAGGTCCGGAGACTACTGGCGATAAAGACATTTTCGCTGACCTACAAGATCTCCCTAACTGGGAATGTGACACGTGTGCCTTCTCCGGAATACCTGTCGAGCGTTTTGAACCAGCGTCTCCATCTTTCTTTGAAAGACTATGGGGTGATTTCCCCGAGCATTGTACTCAAGTCCCTCCAGATTTTATTTGATAAAATTCCCTAGATATATGAATGGGAATCTCTGGAACAACATGTAAACTTTTATGAATAAATTTTTAGTTAAATTATTAATGTTAATTTTTTTTGTTAATTCCTGGATAATTTCTCCTGTTAATGTTAATATTAAACTGAATAAGTAAATCAATGAACGTTTGTTAACAACAAAAAATGTTAAACACATTTTTTATTAACATATCCATACCCGCCGATAAAGGCGTTACACAACATGCAAATAAAAAAAAACAAATATACAATATTTGTTTTACCGGTCTTGTGCTAACCAAGACCGGACAACTTTCTAATATTTGTTATCCCCATCCGTCGATGACGAAGTGCTCGCCTCACTAGCCTCTTTCATCGCCGCATATATTCTTGCCTCCTCTGCCGGCAACGCGTTCAGGTATTCGATGATTGCTTCCGGCGACGTGTTCGCCGCAAATAGTGACAGACGCTGCAACAGCGCCGTCACACCATATCGGCACCAGATTAAAAATAGTGCGAACTCGTCGCGCAAATCCATAACTGATTAACTGACGTAGACCCCGACCTCACAATACAGACAACGATCGTTGTCTGTATTATAGACAACTCACTTGCAAAACGACGTCGTTTTGCACCTGACACTGTTAGCTTGCTGAAGAAGAATTCATTCCAACTGTCAATCTCGACCTGACACGTGTCATCTCAACGGTCGTATATCCGATGGTTGATTTTAAATCAACCCCTCACGCGGATCACACCATCAAATCAGGCAACAGTGTTGTTTACACTGTGCACTTATGTAGCAGGGTACTGTTACCATGCGGAGCTACAGTATCGGCTGAGAGGAGATCTCAGTCATCCACGTGGACGACTGATTGTGTCTCTGCCTCTCACGCGAATTGCACCATCAACTCAGTACACAGTGTTATTGGCACTGTGCACTTATGCGGCAGGGTACTGTTACCATGTGGAGCTACAGTTCCCCGCTGAGATTGAATCTCAGCCGTCCACGTGGCGGTAGATAAGCGGGCGGAGCGGCCCTGTAATATTAGAGGGCCGCTCTCGGGGGTATATATATTGTACCACTCGTACCACTCGGGGATATACTTTTCTCGCACCAGCTGACGCCACTCGCATCGGGCAAAGTATTTGCAAAAATGCCCCGCCAACCTGGTAAATTCCGCATTTCTGCCAAAAATATTTTTATTACCTACCCCAAATGCACAATTTCTAAAGATTTTATCCTTCAACATTTACTTTGGTTATTTACATCCCAACCCCCAAAATTTGTCCGGGTTTCATCCGAGACCCACAAAGA
>JAVXUM010141190.1:0-17717 GCA_035590655.1 Pouteria glomerata | reverse complement strand
AGCTCAAATACCTGCAAATCAACAAAAAACTCCATTAATGCAATTTAACTCACATTTTCATTCATTTAAAATATAAAATTCACATAATAATCCTCAAATTAAAGTTTATGATTGTACTTTTTACAGTACAATCATCAACCATATCAAAAGTTTTGGTGATACCATTCAAGATGTCAAAATTGTCCAGAAGGTACTCCAAAGTCTTCCTTCTGCTATTATCAAGGGGTCCAAAGATTTATCCACCTATCTAATGCAAGAACTCATTAGCTCACTACAAGCTTATGAACAAAGGATCACTCATACATTACCATCTTTTATTGATTAGGCATTCCAATCAAAGCTTCAAGTGGCTAATCGAAGACAAGAGCAAAAGAAATGGGGAGGTTCATTTTGAAATGAAAACAAAGGCAAATGGAGAAATAAAAACTCAAAAGGAAAAAGAGATGAATATCAACAAAAACAAGGTAACGCCAACTATTGCTGTATCTGTCATAATCAAATCATGATACAAAGGATTGCTACTTCAAATACAATAAATACAAAAATATAACCCATTCTTAGAAAGATTGTTGGCACCAAGACAAACATCAGAAAGAGGAGGCTAATTCCACTCAGGGAGAAAGAAGTCATCAAGTATTCACATGCATGAATGCCAAGGCTAATGCCAACAATGTGTGGTATTTGGATAGTAGGTATAACAATCATATGACAGGCTACCAAGATATCTTCATAAAACTTGATTAGACTGTGACATCATAAGTTCTACTTGGAGATGAAAATATCCAAATAGCCAAAGGCAAATGAGTAATTTCAGTTCAATCAAAAGAATGTAACAAGTTCATCAATAGTGTTCAATGTGTCCCTAATTTAAGTTAGAACCTTCTAACTATGGGACAACTCCTATAAAAAGATTACTCTTTTCTATTTGATGACAAAAAAAACTGAACTCTAAATAAGAAAAGCTATTCAATGATAACCACTGTTGAAATGATTGGGAATATTTTTCATCTTATTATGCCTCAAATTAATAAAGTTAAACTGAAAAGTGAAAATATTGATGATACTCATCTATGTCATTTGAAGAATAATCATCTCAATTATAGAGGCCTTCAATTTCTTAAGCAAAGCAGCATATTGGTCAAACTTTCATCTATCAGAGGAGATCACAAAGTCTATGAAGGATGTATTATCAGGAAGATGCACGAATTACCATTCTCAAAAAGATTATGGAAAGCTAAAACTCCGTTGGAACTAGTCTATGCAGACACATGGGGTCTATCAAGAACTTTATCTCTTGACAACAAAAGATACTTCATTCACTTTGTTGATGATTATACAAGAATGATGTGGATCTACTTTCTCAATGAAGATTTCAAAACGTTTTCAATCTTCCTTAACTTTAAGGCCTCGGTGGAAAGGTAAGTCACAAGATAAAGACTTTAAGGACAGATCGAGGAGAAGTGTAACACCTAGTATTCTAAATTTGAATATTTATGTATTATTTTGGGTAAATAAAATATTTTTGTTTAGTTTAAGTGGATTATTGTAATTTTACTGGGCTGGGTTTGGCCCGAAGTGATATTGGGCTGGATAAATAGGACCAAGGACCCAACTAGCTTTTCTTTTCTTTCTCTTTTCTTCCTTCTCTTCTTTTTCCTTTTTCTTTTCTTTTTCTTTAGTTCTCAGCTAACACACAAATAAACAAAAAAAAAAAAAAAAAAAATAGAGAAGAGAAAGAAGAGAGAGAGAAGAGAGAGAAGAGAGGGAAAGAAATAATAGAGAGATTTAGAGCCAAAAGTTGGTCGATACGGGAAGATTTCGATGCAGTGATTGACATGGTGCAATCCGTTTTGCGAGATTCGAAACGAGGTCGAAGAAATCAAAGCTTGAAGTTTGGAGAGCAAACAAGTTTTCTTTGTTTTTCTCTGTTTTTCTTCAGATTTGAGGTAGGTGGGACTTAGATTCGTGTTCTAGACGTCGTATGGATCATTTTTATATATATATGCATGATTTGGCTAAGTGTAGAGAAAGTTGTATATATATGTATATATTTGTGTATATATATGCATATATGTTGATAGATTTTACATATTCTTGAGTTATTTCTTGAATCAAAGTCATGAAAACATGAGATTTAAGTGTTGGAATGTTTATATTTGAGTTTTGGTTAAGTTGGGGCTTGGATTGGACGAATTTGGGACCAATTTGTGCTTGGAACGAACCCAGAAGGGTATAGGTCTCGGTGGTCCAGACCGGTCCTTAGGGTGGTCCAGACCTCTGTGGGCCATTTTGTGTAATTTCGCTTATTTTGGCCCTCGAACTTGATTATTGATGGTTTTAATGTGTAAAATAGATTTCAAAACATCCGAGAGATGGACGAAAATGTGTTTTTATATTGAGATAAATGTTTGATTTCATGATTGGGCATATCATGTGCATTGGGTTTGGGGTGGTTTCATCAAGTGAAATTGATATGTGTTGGTTGACTAAAGTGCCACGTGTTTATATGAGGTGTTAGGTTACGTGCCATGTGTATGTGTTACTTTTTGAGGGTTATGATTTGATAAAAATGAAATCTTAAAACACCGGATGATCCCCAGTCAATATAAACTTGACTAGAGCTTAGTCATGCGGAGTTGAGACATTAATAGAAGATATAGATTTTGAGATTTCTTCAGATTACAGCTGGATACCTACTTGGGATAAGTAGATGCTTGCCTGGGATAGACGGATGCCCGACTAGAAGTGTAACTCGGTTCTCTACCAGAAAGGCCAGGGGGTATAACTCAGAGCCGCGGAGTCTTACACCTGTGGGGGTGTAACTCGGTTCTCCACATGGTATATTTATATGAGACATATATATATATATATGCGTTTGCCAAGAATGCTGAAAACGGTGTGGTTGGTGATCCTGCGTGCTTGGCTAAGTGTCATCCGTCCCAGAATAAGGTTGAGGGCAGATGAAAAATTTAGGATGTATGGCCATTGCATTTTATTTCATTCCATGGCACGAGATATGTATATTTATATCATGTTATTGTGCAAATATTATGTGTTATATATGTACACTAGTGCATACTTGCACTGTCCTACCTACTGGGTTAATTGGTTCATCCCATCTACATTGTAGATGATCCAGTGAGGTTAGGAAGTGATCACCCAAAATTGACTTGACTACTGAATTGACTTAGAGAGAGTCTTTTACCTTTCATAAAATGATTGTATTTTATTTATGCGACTCGGGTTGTGGGTCCTAACACTTATAAGATTTAAGATTGTATAATTACATATTTTTGTCATTTTTATTTAATATGGGAATGAGGGACGAATGTTAGTTGCTCTGATTATGGTTATTATGTGATAACTTGACCTTGGTAAAGGTTTTATTTTATGTTCTATTAGTTCCTATATTCCCATACTGTCTGTCCTGAATAATTATGTTAGGGGCCTGACAATACGGTATTAGAGCTCTAGGTTGTGATTGTTTGGGTCTTGGGTAGTTTGGCCTAGACATTTCCTTTGTAATAAATTGATTATTGTGTTCTATTGATAATGTTGGAGCTAATGGTGATGGTATTTTGTAGAATGTCTGGATGTGGATGTGGAAGAAGTGGAATGCAGCAGGGTCAGACCAGTGGTCAAGATCCCACGAAGGAAAGACAAAGAGGGTACCATAAAGTACCATTGGCAGATGGTAAAGTTTCATAGTCGATAAATGAGCAAATGATGCATTTTATGGTGGCTCAGTGGGCCCAAATGCAAGGGTTAGGTGTACCAACTACGACATCTACTCCAGTTTAAGCAGCTGCTCCTGCACCAGGTGATACACCAATAATGAGGATAATTAGTCAGTTTAAGAAGCATGATCCACCCAAATTTAATGGAAAAGGTGAACTAATAGAGGCGGAGCGATGATTAAAAGAGATTACAGAGATGATAGAGACTTTAGGAGTAGAAAGAAATAAAGTTAGAATCAAGGTGGCGGCACGCCAGTTCCAAGAAAGTGCTACTCATTGGTGGAGGTCTTATCAGGGAACAATGGATGTTCATGCTTTGACATGGGAAGAATTTGAAATGGCGTTTCTTAAGAGATTTTTTTGTTCAGTGATGAGAGAAATAAAAGTCCAAGAATTTCTAGCATTGGAACAAGAGAGCATGACGATTCAACAATATGAGTGCGGAAGTTTGCAGAATTATCACGGTTTGCCCCACAGTACTTGTGTGATGATGATGCTAAGGTGAGGAAGTTTGAACGGGGATTGAATATGAATATCAGGAGATAGATTATTGGGATGAGACTTCTCATTTATTTTGGAGTAGTAGCGGCAGCTCTCACGGTAAAGAGAGATGCTATAGATTTTTGGTCCAGGGCTAGGACAGGTCAAAGGCAAAGACAAGTCCAGGAGTATGGTTCTGGGTCAGGAGCAGGGTAAAGGAAATGGAAAAAGAAAGAAGGGACTTCCAAGAGGAGATCCTAGAGGCCGCAAGAATTTCTGTACCAGAAGAGCAGTTCTGGTTTGGGTTCAGGTTCAGGGTCGTCTGGTGGCTGGGGATGACAACAGTTTCAGTCTCCGTAGAGAGAGGGATTCCAAGATCAATTAAAGCAGAGGTTATGTTACAGATGTTACTAGCCAGGGCATGTGCAAGCAAATTGCCCATTTGCGGAGATGTCACGAGGGAGTGTTGAGCCAGGCTGTCACGAGGGAGTGTTGAGCCAGGCGCTCAACAGATTGGGTCATATCAGACGTAGTAGTTTCCTATGATTCCTGCACCATCGATGCAGTAACCAGTACCACAGATTCAACAGTTCCAACAGTCACGTGGTGATGATTGTGGTTAAAGAGATAAAGCTAGAGGAGATGATAGTTCTAGTAGTCAGTAGACTCAGGGACGTGCCTACGTACTTACATTGCAGAATGATGTATCTGATACTTCTGTGATACGCGGTACTTTTCTTTTGTTTAACACTTGGGTGCATATTTTTTTTGATACTGGCGCATCACATTCTTTCATCTTGCATGCATGTGTAAAGACTTTGGGGTTGATGCCAGAGAGGCTTGAAAAGCCAATGTGTGTAGATTCTTCGATGGGTGGTAGTTCATCGATAAATTCGGTTTGTAAGGACTGTGTTATATAGTTGGGGGACATTCAATTGTGGATCGATTTGAGAATTTTGAAGATGAAAGAATGATTTTATTTTAGGGATGGATTGGCTGTCCACTTATCATGTGATGATTGATTGTCATTAAAAGTTGGTGACAGTTATTCTACCGGATGGCACCGTGGTGAAGATTCGGGATGAGGTTAGAGCAGTGTTACCCTCCCCATTACTCAATACCAGGTGTGTGGAGAAATTTTTAGGTTTGTTTGCTAGTTCAGACACTTTCTTCCGAGAGTTGTCTGTGAGTATGAGGATGTATTTCTACATGAGTTATGGGAACTGCCTCCGTAGATGGAGATTAAATTTTGTATATACCTTGTACAGGGGGTGGTATCTATTTCAGTGACATCGTATCGTATGGCACAAGCAAAGTTGAAGGAGTTAAAGGTGTAGCTAAATAACTTGTATTCTCGAGGTTTTATTTGACCTAGTTTATCATCGTGGGGAGCATCGACAATTTTTTGAAGAAGAAGAATAAGACCTTGAGATTGTGGGTGGATTATCGACTGTTGAATTCAGCAACAACTAAGAATAAGTATCTTTTGCTCAGGATAGATGATTTATTTGACCAGTTGAGGGGTTCTGCATGTTGACCGTGTGTAGAATGTGCGTTTGGAAATAACCCTCAAGTATAAGGGCATGCGGTGTAGCTTTACCTAATGAGTTTAGGATTGTATCCACAGGGAATTCTAGGTTTTAGTTTCTAAGTTATCACTAAGTCTATCTAATTTCATTGGTACTGAAAAGGAAATCAAGTAGGTTTTTGTGATCAACAGTTTTTTTGCTAATTATCCTAAACAATAAAAATAAATTCAATTATATTTAAAGGCAAATAAAAGCAAGAAAGTAATAATTTTCTAATTTCAAATATTTATAAAGATCTTAGTTTGGGATTCAATTTTTAGGTAAGAGGAAATCTAGTAATCAAAACCCTATTCTATAACTACAACTGAAATCTCACGTTTCTTATGAAAATAAAGAGAAATTTAAATTGGAGAATAAATCATTTAAGCATTTTAATAACCATACTCAACTTCGTACTCACGTCTCCTAGATTACGAATCTGGAAAATATTCCATAAAACTTTGGTTTTGGAAATAAATTCAATTACCTCAAGGTTTCAAAGAATGTTTAAAATACCAGAAAGATTTTTTAGTGATTCAACGAATTTGAACAAACCTTTTTGTTTTCTAAAGTTCTTTAAGTAAATTAAAAGTAATTCCATAAAATTAGGGTTTTAATCATTAAACTCACTTACGCTACTTTTAAAATCCCAAACCAAGAGAAAAGAAACTAGCCACTCATGATTAATTTATCCATTAATAATTTTCTGAATTTAAAAGTAAAATTAGATGAAAACAATTAACCCTAACCCTAGAACAAGAATCTCATGCAAAACTAATGAAAATCACGTAAAAAAACGCATGCAAATCCATAAAAACCTAAAATAACTATAAAGAATCTGTTTTTATTACTTAAAACTCAAGAAAGAATTCAAACTTACGTAGAATACGATTCAAACGTAGTAAAGAAAGCAAAAATCAGCAGTAGCAGTATGAAAACAGCGAAATGCAGCAACATGTTTCAAATAATCCCTCAAAACTCTCTTAAAAGCTCACAAAAATTGAAAAACATTGAAGTGCTAGAACCCTAAGATGACTGGGAAGAAGTCCCCAAAACTTAGCCTAAGGTTTTCTTTATATAGAAGAACAAAAAACCCTAAAAAAAATTAAAAATGCAGACTTCTGATCTGTTCAACCGTTCGGACGCTCGACACCACCGTCCGGACAGTTGGTCTGAATTCTTTATTCTTCGGATCTTTTTGCTCTCGGCCGTCTGGACGGTTGGACTTATACGTCCAGACGGTGCTCTATGGGAACTTCCTCCATTGCTTCTCCAGGCCTTGTTTCAGTCCCGTTCTCGCTTCCGATGGCTTCTTCACTTTGTTTTATTTCATTGTTTTCTTCATCACTTGTCAAAAATATAGCATCATTTTCATTGCAATGAATAAAACAACCACATAAGTTCAAAATTATCATAAGATATCAAACTTAAAAATAAAATAAACATAAATCTACTAATTTATTGGGTTTGTAATTATACTTTTCAAGTGTAATCACATGTTTTTCCAAGATTGATCTTCGGTTGGGATACCATCAATTGAGGATTCAAGAGGAAGATATTCCCAAGACTGTGTTTCGTACCCGATATGGTCACTTTGAGAATGTGGTTATGCTGTTTGGGTTGACGAATGGTCCTATAGTATTTATGGATTTGATGAATAGGGTTTTCTAACTGTTTTTGGATTGGTTCGCGGTAGTATTCACTGATGATATTTTGATTTATTCTCGTAATGAGCATGACCACGAGCAACATTTGAAGGTGGTATTGTAAACACTTCAGGACCACAAATTATATACTAAGGCAAGTAAATGTGAATTTTAGTTGTCCGAGGTAAAGTTTTTGGGTCATGTAGTTTCTGGTCAGGGAATTGCAATGGATCATTCCAAGATTTCAGCTATGTTAGATTGGGCGCGACCGAGGTCTATTCTTGAAATCAGCAGTTTTTTGGGTTTGGCTGATTATTACCGCCGCTTTATTCAGGATTTCTCTTGATTGACAGGGCAATTGACTCAGAAAAGGTTGAAGTTTGAATAGGACGATGCGTGTGAATATTCGTTTAATGAATTGAAGATGAGGTTGATAGAAACTCTAGTGTTAATAATACCTAAACATGGAGAGGGATATTCAGTGTATTGTGATGCTTCACGTGAAGGTCTGGGATGTGTGCTAATGCAAAATAATTAAGAGGTGACGTATGGGTCTAGACAATTGAAGCCACATGAGAGGAATTACCCTACGCATGACTTGGAGTTGGCCGCAGTAGTCTTTGCCTTAAAGATATGGCGACATTATCTATATGGGGAGCAATTCAATGTGTATTTAGATCACAAGAGTTTGAAGTACTTGTTCACTCAACGTGATTTGAATATGAGACAGAAGAGGTGGATGGAGTACCTGCAGGATTATGATTTTAATCTTCATTATCATCTAAGGAAAGCTAAAGTGGTGGCTGATGCTTTGAACAGAAAGTCATAGAATTTGGCTGCGGCACTGATTCATTCTCAGTGGCATCTTTAGGAAAATGTTGGAGAGCTTAAATTTTGGTGGAAAGAAGATGATGAAGGTGGCATTACGTACACCAATGTGAATTGTTTGTAAGTGGTGCCTATGTTATTGAGACAGGTGCTTGAAGTTCAGCAAAATGACCAGTACTGTCAGAACATAAAGTATTATTTATCTTCAGGACAATCAGTAGAGGGTTAGAGTCTATCCACAGAAAGACATTTGAAACTTAGAGATAAGATTTTTGTGCCTGATGTGGATGGAATTAGAGAAGAGGTACTTCGGGAATTTCATCATTCGAGACTTGTTGTGCATCCTGGAGGAACCAAAATGTACAAGGATTTAGAACAACAGTACTGGCAGAGCGGTATAAAGCAGGATGTGGCAAAATTTGTGTATTGTTACCTAACTTGTCAACAGGTGAAGGCCAAGCACCAGAGACTAGCTAGGTTGTTACAGCCATTGCCCGTAGCACAGTGGGAGTGGAACCATGGGACCATGGACTTTGTGATAGGATTGCCGAGGACTCGAAGAAGGCATAATGTTATCTGGGTGATTGTGGACCGATTGACGAAGTCGGTTCATTGAGCGATGTCAGCTCTATATTGAGGAGATTATTTGATTGCATGGCACACTATTGTTTATTGTGTCTGACCAAGATCTAGTGTTTACAGCACAGTTTTGGCAGAGTTTGTAGGAGGCACTAGGAACTCAACTATGTTTTAGTATAGCATTTCATCCGCAGACAGATGGGCAATTTGAACAGGCAATTTAGATTTTGGAAGACATGTTAAGATCTCGTGTGCTGACGTTAGGGGAAATTTGGAAGAGCCATTTACCATTGGTTGAATTGGTGTACAATAATAGTTAGCAAATGAGTATTGGTATAGCTCCCTACGAAACTTTGTATGGACGACCTTGCAGATCTCCATTATATTAGGCTGAAACTAGAGAACCTGTAACAGTTGGTCCTGAATTGGTGAGACAAGCATCAGGAAAGATTTAATTCATCCAACAAAGGCTTTCGACGACCCAGAGTAGATAGAAAAGTTATGCTGATAAACGGAGACAGCCGTTGGAGTTTTAGGCCGATGATTCTGTATTTTTTAAGATTTCACCAAGACAGGGTGTTGTTCGTTTCGGGAGACGTGGAAAGCTCTCGCCGAGGTATATTGGACCCTTTGAGATTATGTCTAGAATTGGCGAGGTGGTGTATCGGTTGGCACTTCCTCCACAGTTAGCTCAGGTTCATAATGTATTCCACATTTCTATGCTCCGAAAGTATATACTAGATGATTACACTTGAAAAGTGTAATTACTAACTTAATATTTTAATGTATAATGATGAATTATTTTAATAAATTCTTTTACTTTTGTTATTTTATTACTTATGTGAGTTAATTTCTTAAATACAGTGAGAAAGATGGAATTTCGATGATTTGTAGCCAAAAAAAAAGTTCTAAGCTTGAAATAGTCGAAGACTTGTGCAACAGAGTTTTACAGAACACCCTATGATATTCCAGTCATAACTTTTTGGTCAGACCTTTGATTGATAAGATTCTTTTTCGGTTAGAAAGAAGACTTAAAGGGCTACAACTTTTATGTTTTAGCTGAAGCTTGAATCCCTCATCTTCAAGGTCAAAATAGCATTAGAAGTTTGGGATAGAAAGCAATACAGTAGAACATCCAAGCTGAACAAAATTGAAGAGAAGACATTCGGCTATCCGGACGCCTAAGTCTACCATCCGGACAGTACGGCATCTAAAAGCTCCGTGTTTTCATTATTTCTTTAGGGTTTTGTAAGGCTATAAAAGCCAAGCACTTAGGACTTTGAGGAGATTTTTCGAGACTACTTCTAGCTGTTTTATTTAGTTCTTTAGGTTTTAGTTTAGGTTTTTCTATTTTTATTTTTATTTTTGAAGTTCGTTAGTGTCTTCGTCAATCCTATTTCGATTTTGGTTGGTTTTTATCTTGCATCTTCAAAGTACGGTACGTTATTTATTTAATGTAATCAAGAATTTCGTTCTTTAATGGTTTATGGTTAAATCTTTATTTTCTTGGCATGTTTAAATGTTCTTGAATGAGTAGTTGAAACCCAGGATTTAATTTTTGTGTTTTCTTGAATAATATTTTTAGATTATTTTGATTCTTGATTGATGATGTTTATTACTAGAATGCTAGCCTAGAAATTTAAATCTTGGTTTGGTGTTTCAAAGTACGGTGAAGAAATCAAGTAACTGAAAACCCTAAGTGTATATACGCAACGTGTATCTGTAAGCATATATATACTTCTTGGGATTTTATTTTGATTTACGAAAAAACCTTAGAAAACAAGAATCTTTGATTATATTCCTGTAATCACTGATAAAGATTTTTGGTGCTTTAAAAATTCTTTTGAAAACCTTGACATAAACA
Organism: Pouteria glomerata; assembly: GCA_035590655.1. NCBI lineage: Eukaryota > Viridiplantae > Streptophyta > Magnoliopsida > Ericales > Sapotaceae > Pouteria > Pouteria glomerata. The sequence goes on along the minus strand of JAVXUM010141190.1, from coordinate 7,015 downwards.
AAGTGAATCCAAAACCACGTATTTTTAATGAAAAATTTTTAAGCTTCGTAATCCATTTGACGTGAGTATGAAGTTGCGTAAGTGGCTAATTAAACTTTTAACGAAATATCTTTCAATTCTTTTTTTCCTTCTCTTTAGAGAAACGTGAAATTTGAATTGCAATAAAATCTTAGGGGTTTTAGTTACAAGATTCTCATTCACCTGAAAATTGAACACCAAATCAAGATTACATTACTTTGCTTGAATTTAGAAATTCTTATTTCTACGCATTTTTATAAAAGGTTATTTAGTTACCAATTTAGTTTCCTTGAATAATTTCTATTATTTATAATTATCTTCGCACTAGCTTTACTTATTGCTGTTTAGGAAAGTAGTAAGAAAATCCCTTCCACAAAACTTTCCAAGTTTACATTTCTGCAAACTTAGGATTAGAATAAACCTAAAATAATTTAGAAACTAAAACCTTAGGCTCCCTGTGGATACAATCCTAGACTCAATAGATAAAATTACACCGCACACCCTTATACTTGAGGGTTAGTTTTATACGCACATTCTACACGCAGTCACCAGCCACATAAACTGGCATATAACATAGCATAAACAAGATAGCCATCATGAATGACTGCAACAATTGATAAGCTTCGACCATTATTTTCTGCCCAAAGTCAGTCACAGTCAATATCAGTCACCAAAAACCAATAGGAGGAAGAACAGACAGACCACTGTCCATAACATAATTACAAGTGCAAAAGAAGCCCAAGAAACTAAAGGACATTGGAATTGATACTACACATGCAACACTAGCCATGAAAAAAATTAACCAAATTGGGAACGAATTGTAGTACATCTCTACTAAAAAAATGTAAATTAGACTTGTGATCATCCTTGATGTAAAGATGAAATTTTATTCTATTCACATTCAAACTCCAAGGTCAAATTAATCATAAAAAATTATAAATTATTCTTTGATAAGATTAACATAAATATGTAAAATGATATAGCCAAGATTTATCAACCAGAAACCAGTAGATATTTTTATGTTTTGCACCGAAAACTTTTAATTATCCTCAAATTTGGAAAATAAATTATATTATATCAAATTTTAAAAAGAAAAAAAGAAAACTTAGAAAACAAAGATATAAATATAATCTACTCGCCAATATGATCTGGACATGTAGTTTATATAAAATTATAATGCAAGAAACAAATTGAATGCTACTTAGATGTGTCTCTATGAAGTCGGTCAACGCTCTAGGCCAACAATTCACAAATACAATCCAGTGAACCCCCTTTGGCAGCCAAATGAAGTGGAGAACTTCCTAGGAAACTCTAGAGAATAATTGTATTAAATGATTTCAAATCAGATAACCAATTAACACCGCAACAATGGACACTGGCAGGAAGTATGCAAAGCTCAGTTCAATTTTTGAATGAAGCAAAGTGCTTTGTATTTCATTAATGTTAATACAACCAAAACGTTACTACGTATTATGCATCTCAATCACTCATCTAACTACTAACTTCTCCAAAAACACCCACAAATAATGATGTAACCCTCTAAATCAGTTAAAAATCAAGCACCACAGCGTCATTATTAAACACAAAAACTTCTTCAATTAGAACAAAAAATATCCCAAACTAGGTGTATCTAACACTCATAATCCATTGAACACTCCAAAATTCTTAAAACGTACCAAACTTATTAAAGAAAGTGAATGCAACAAAGCTGAAATCAGAAATTTTGAATATCATTAAACTTAACAGATCAAATTAAGACTTGAAAAACCGACGGTGATGGAAAAAATAGGACTACTTGAGTTTCGAAGGTCTGAACGGTCTTTTTTATCCCTATTCTCGAGAAAACTAGTGACGACGGTGGCTAGTGGGTTCGATAGAAGAAAAACAGTGGAGGAACAAAAGAAAAAAACCAACCTGAGGCGGAGAAGAAGCACTGAAAAATCAGAAATGAAGAAGCCAGCACGAAACAACCAACTCGGTAGTGGCTGAGTGGGTTCGGCAGAAGCACCGCAAGACCGAAAAATCCAAGAGCAGTGAAAAAAAAAATAAAGAAAAAGAAAAACCCAATGATAGTGGCGATTTCAGCAAAAGAAAAAACCACCTAAGATAGGAACTTGCCGTGGGAGTACTATAAAAGCAAAATAGGGGAGGAACAAAAGTTTTGCAAAAGAAAAGTGGAGAGGAGATGTGGGTTTCTGGGGAATGTAAATCATGCATTTGCAACTATCACTGCGACCGCCTCAAGTGGTTGCTATTGGACACCTATTGTGACGGTTTTTGACAGGTCGCTCGCTTGTCCTCATACTGAAACCTCCTTTTGTAGTAGTGATATATTTGTATTTATTTATCAAAAAATAATTTTCTTGTCATCTTTTTTTAACACTAACCAAACAAAATTTTGAATATGCAATTAATGCAACCAGGTTGATGATTATTAAGAATACCCATACCGTTAAAATTACAATTGGATAATTTTACTTAAGTAAGAATTATTACCAAATAATCACAATGTATCATACACACACTTTCATTAGCTACAAATATTTAAATCGTTAAAATGCTAAGGGTTCTTTTGATATATCTATTTTTGTTAGTTCTAGAAGTGACAAACAGGATGTCCTTTCACAGTTAAGTGTAGATTTGTGCTAGCATACCAAAGTCACAAAGACTTAAACAACATGTTGTGGGTTGTCTTTGCCTTATTGTGGAGTTGATCATTACTTTATTGCAGACTTAGGCTCCATTTGGCAATTGTTCAACTATTAACTACTAGTTTTTTGTCTTTTTTAAAAATGATCAAAGTTATCCTATTACATTTTATACTTCTTTCAAATATTGAAGGACAAATTATCAAATTAACAAAAAGTTAAAAAAAGGCTACCAACCAAAAAGTTAATTTTTTTTTCCTTCCCAAAGACAAAAAAGCTAGTTTTTTAGTATTTGACTACTAAATAGCTACTAAAAATCTAGTTTTTTTATTTCCCAAAACAAATCTTAATATTTGTTGATTTCAAGACCAATAATATTATAAAGATATAGATCAGATTCTAATTGCTAATATAAATATTATATATATAGATCAGATTCTAATTATTACTATGGATATGAATATGATAGTGACGGAATATATGGATCATCACGGCTGATTGGGATAGACATGAACCAAGAACCTCAATTTGAACAATGTGTATTATAGGCATTGTGCCATGAGATATTTCATTCCATTAAGATAAAAAGAATTATAACTAAAATTGAAAGACTAAAATGAAACTTACAACTCAAACTAAAACTAAAAGACTAAATTGAAAAGGCAATAAAGACAAAGGTTTGATGTGTTGCGCAAGGACCATTTATTTTTGGGTCTTCTAGCATGCTCATAGGTCCAACTTATTAAATGACCCATATCCACTTAAAAGGTAAGACTTGTAAGTAGTGAGCCACCTAATTGTATATAAAGATTCCATCTCTTTTCTATTTATTCGATGTGGGGCTCAAATTTTAAACATATTCCCAACAATCTCCCCTTTATGTTTGAACCATGGTCTCATGTGTGAACTATCCATTGGCTTTGCGCCCCCTCAATTTGATCCATGATCTTTTTTTTTTTTATTCTCCAACACCAATTTATCCAAAACTTTTTCACCACACACTTCATCAATTGAGAGCCATCCCCTTCTACTCCATCAAGAGTCTCCATGTAGCAGGCCCGTCTGCATCCTTGCTCCATTGAGAGCCTTCTTATATTTTTCTCACCCCATTGAGAGTCTCCGTGCAAGCCTACTAAATCGGGTTAAATTCGCTGCCCAAAGATCACATTAGGCCTTACTCCCCTTCAATTTGATTCATTTGACTCTTCCTTGATTCATGGTCTTTTTTTTTTTATTCTCTAGCATTGATTTAATCTTGAACTTTTTCATCGCACACTTCATCAATTGAAAGCCATCCCTTTCTACTTCATCGAGAGCCTCCATGCAGTGGGCTTGCCTGCATTCTTACTCTATTGAGAACCTTCTTAGATTTTTCTTGCTCTATCGAGAGTCTCTGTGCAAGCCCACTAAATCAAGTTTAAGTTTGCTCCCCAAAGATCATTAGCCATCGGTTTTGATACCACTTGTTGGGAGTCTAATCCACCTATGTTTTTCTAGTCTGTGCTAGGCCCAACCTCTTGGGGACTATCCATGGAATTCACACCAGAATCACATGAACCTAATATACATTGAATGACCCATATCCACTTCAAAGGGTAGACCTTATAAGTTGTGAGCCATCTAATTGTATATTAAGGTCCAGCATCTTTTCTATTTATCCGATGTGGGACTTAACTTTTACACATTATCAATAATTGTTATCACTTTTATTAGAAAAAGAAACCCTTCTAGCCAATGTCACATATGAATTAAAGAAAATAAATAATAATAATACAAGCTAAACCCAAACAATAAAAAAAAATAAGAAAATGTCCAATCACATAAGATATCAAAATTTACGTGAAAAAACTTTCCTATGTAGAAGGAAAAAAAACCATGGGCCAATCTCAAATCTTTCACTATCACCAAAACAATAATGGGTACATTGTCTCTAATAATATTGGGTAATCAAACAACTCTTAAGTATTTACCAGAACTGGAAGAACAATAAAATATGGGAAAAACCTGATTATCTATCATTCTTTCAACAAAGTGGAGAAACTTCAAACTTGCTGAGTCTTTAAGCTCCGAGCAAAATTAAATCAAAACCAACTAGTAATTTCCAAGCCTGTTGAAAAATTGAGTCACCACCTTCTCCATTTTTTTTTTCTTTTTCTCTACTCGTGTGTGTCTACAAAAGGAAGAAAATAAAAACCCTTGCATACTCTTACAAATCACATGGGCTATAAAAAACTTTAGAATTAATCCCATATGGTGTGGATCACAATAAGCTCAATCCCTCTGGAAGAATGGGTTGTCGCTCTTTTCGACCCAAAACCTGATGTGTGAAGAGGGTAATTGTTAGAGTTCCCACATTGGTAGTAGAATGGTTGGTGGTCAGTATATAAGTGTGAGGAAAAATTTCACCTTATGAGCTAGCTTTTAGGGATGAGATAAGCCCTAGATCACCTAACAACTAGTATCAGAGTCCAGGTGTACCATCAATCTCAGTTCATCGAGAGGAACAGGTTACCCAAGTGTACCATCTATCTCAGTCTATCGGGAGGAATAGGTTGTCGCTCACTATGAGCTAAGACCCGATGTGTGAATAGAGAGATTATTGGTGTTCCCACTTCAATTGTCGAAGGGGGCCCAAGGCCTGATGTATGGAGAAAAGATTATTGGGGTTTCCACATCAGTTGCGAAAGGAGCTAGTGGTTAGTATATAAATTATGAGCAAAAACCTCACTTTATGAGCTAGATTTTAGGGATGCTAGAGGTCTAAGACCACCCAACAACTAATATCAGAGCTTAGGTGTACCATTAATCTTACTCCAATGGGAGGAATGGGTTGCCTAGGTCTACCATCAATCTCAGTCTATCGGGAGGAATGGATTTTCCCCCAACTCAAGGCCCAATGTGTACAAAATGAGATTATTAGGATTCTAACATTAGTTGTGGAAAGGGACCCATCGGCTGAAATGTGAAGGGAGAGATTGTTGAGATTTCCACATCGGTTGTGGAAGGGTCTGGTGATTTATATATAAATATAAGGGAAAGTCTCACTTTATAAGCTAACTTTTAGGGTGAGAGAGATGTAAGACGTCTCAACAATTGATATCAGATCCTATATGTACCATTAATCTCAGTCCATTGGAAAGAACGAGTTGCGCAAGTGTACCAATAATCTCAGTCTATCAGGAAGAATATGTTGTCGCTTCCTTTAACCCAAAGACCAATGTGTGAAGGAGGAGATTGTAGGAGTTCCCACATTCGTTATAAAAGGGGCCCAAAACCTAATGTGTGAAGAAGAAGATTGTTGGGTTCCTACATCGATTGTGAAAGAAAGTGGTGGTCAATATATAAAGTGTGAGAGAAAGTTTCACCTTATAAGCTGGGATAATAAAGGCTCAAGACCACCCAACATATATAATCGCCAATGGTAACATCCACTTTTGTAACTTTAGGCCACTCCCAATAACTCTCTACTTATCCATAACTCCTAAGTACTTATTTTGTGGTTGTAACTTCCCTGAGTGGTTATAACTTCTCATTATTCTTTCCACATCCTTGATCTAGGTGCCAAGCCAAATATCTTTATACAATCAAAGTAAATCAACCACTGAAAATCTTTATAACCGAATATTTTATATCCAAAAATAATATCAAAAATTCCTAGCTAAAGCCAAATGACCGATTGTGAGAATCCACAACAAGTCTTATTAGGCTGATGTTGTGGTCACAAATAGTTTTGTACTCGCTTTTTATTTTACATTTTTGAAGATAACAAAAGTAGTCTAAAATACATTTCATTACTCTCGTTTTCAAAATTTGTTTTAAAAACCAAAAAATGTGTTTACGCATAAAAAGTAAAATGGTCAAAAGTTTTTTTATGCCTTTTTTACCCAAAAGAAGAAAAATCCCAAAATATAGAAAATAAAAAAGTCGAATCATGTATTTTTTAGCATCTTTATAACATGAACCTTGAAAAAAAAAAAAAACAAATGAAAACATAAAATAAAAAGAAAAAAATAAAAATATAAACCAAATGTGACTTAAAAAGTTTACCATAGCGCGATATTGTTTTGCCGGAGAATATATTAGAAAATTAATACATTCAAAAAAATTCTACTGTTTCAAAAAAATTAATACTTATTAATTGTAAGCAATAATCCTTGATCCACTAAGAGGTGTTAGGGAAGTCTGCTTCCATTCGGAAAAGAATCGACTGCGGATTTTACCTTCTTCCAAACACGGGCAAGGGAAAAAAAATTAATTTCAAAATAGAACGTTGAATTCTTACCGCTTAACTAATTTCAAAATAGACTAATTAACATGCATCCGAATACCATCGTCTTCTTAGTTTATTG
>JAVXUM010140645.1:0-17728 GCA_035590655.1 Pouteria glomerata | reverse complement strand
GTCCATTCGGATATATACGACACCAGCCACGTCAGCGTATGGCACGCAACTCCAAATCTTACACCAGCCACACTCTCCAGATCCAGATCACATTCGGCTCAATCTGCTAATATTTTGTACGCATCAATTGGGCCTTCACAATCATCCAGATACAATCTACTACAACCAAGATCAAGTACATCCGTCATTAACGAAAGGCCCAAATCCCCTTGGGTTTTTCCTACGGCCCAAAAAACAATCCCAGGAAGTTGGTGAGACGAGAACGAACGTGTTTGTCAGGGCGTCGCAAAGTCATCGGTTTTATATTTTGCGGCGCATTCATATTGATATGCTGCCTTTTAATGAAGAAAAAGGCAGTGAAACCCGGTTGAGGATTAATCAGTTTATTCAGACTGGCCGTTCAGGATTAATTTGTCGTTTTAGGGATTCAATTCTTTTGGACGGTAGTTATCCAAACATACACATCAACGCAGATTTAACAAAATTACACAACAGATTATATTTCCTTGAAATCACTGATAACTAAGTATGATTAGAACTTTCTTAATACTTCAAAAATATAAAAGATAAATCTAGATTTATTTTCTAGTTTTCTAAAATTTATAATCTCGATCATATTTCGTTGAAATCTCTGATGACGTTACTTGATTAAAACGTTCTTTGTATTATGAAATCAAATAAAAGAGTTCTGGACAAAAGAATGTTTTCAAGATGAGATTTCTTCAGTTTTATTTATCCTAAATGTGATTTTAAAACTATACTTTGGATAATGTTTTTACAATAAAATCTTTCTGTTTTATTTTTCCTAAATGTAAACTATAACTTGGGATAAAAAAATCACATCTAATATGAGAATAGATATCCACCTGAATTTGTAGGTTAGATCAAGTTTTTTTTATTTTAATTACTCACAATTTATTTTGTCTATTTATTAGTTATATAATTAACCTTATTGAAACTAAAATTTATTTTTATTTTATTATTTCAAAAAGATGACAACAAGCTAGAAGAATTTAGAAACCTTATTTTTCATCTCAAAGTTTCACGTAGATATGATTATGAGCTTAATAGGTAAAACTAAACCGCATATCTTTATACTTGGGGGTTGAGTTTAACTACACATTTGTGAGACAATCAACTACCATCATTCTTCTATTAAGATATTTTATATAATTTTAAAATCATAAATACCCTTCTATTGAAACCTAATTCATATCAATTTTCAAAACTATTTTTGCGATTGATAATTAATTCTTATTCAACTAAAAATTATGTTTTAACTCACATTAATTTGTTATTAACAAAAAATATAATAATATATATACTTTTTTAATTTTTGTTAGCTACTTAATTAACAAATAATTGATTAAATTGCCTAATACTTATATGAAATAATATATTATGTGAGAGCCTATAATTAAATTATTACGTGATGCAACTAATCTATCTCATAAACTACTACTCGTAATTATACTTGATTATGGAATCATAGTTTTGTAGTGTTTCTTTTGGTATAGAAATTTAAGTAGTTTGTCAAGCTTATTCCTTTCATAATTAAAAAAAAAAAAAAAAAGAATTACTTGTGTTTGTACAATGTAATAAAGACAAAATTTAGTAAAAAATATTTATTTTGACACTCTTATTTTGACATATATTCAACTTTATCATTTTCATTTTAAATATGTTTTATTAAAATTACCCTTTGAATTCATTTTTGCTAAGTCTTAATAAATTTATAAATAATACTTTACACATATTATTTTTATTTTATTTTATGTATTTTAAAAATTTAATCTACTTTTATTCTTTTCTTTTTTTTTTACCAAAAAAATGAAAAAAATAAAGTTACTCATTTGGAATATTTAAAAAATATTTACATAATTATTTTAAGTATACATAATCTATAAACTATAGTTAATTAAATTTATGTTTGCTCTTAATTTTAATTTAATTTTTATTTCTATTCTTTATGATTATCCATTATAATTCTTTACATGATAGAAATATATTTTTTACTTTTTGTTTTGGAAAAAATAAAAATAATTAGTGAAATTCAAGATAAAAATAAACTCAATGCTCGTTATAATTTTGTTTTTTATATATTTTGTCACGCCCCAGATCCAGGAACTCAGGGAGTGAGTGTGAAACATGCATACCATGTAAACCGAGTCATCGGATCAGAGCAAACGCATCGGTCACGCAATAGACCCACAACCTTCTATCAGCTATATAACGGCCTAAAAACTGGTCGATTGTGTACCTAATAAAGTCCATGTGCAAGGTATATATCATCCATACATTCTCATTCAAGATCATACATCCATTTCATAGGAGTTAATGGAAACATGAAACCATTCACTATATATATATCTTCACAAGTGTGTACAAGTTTAGGCCTTATGGCCATTACAAGATCAAAGAAAAAGGAAATTATATACACGCCAGTGTTTCCTCCAAAATACATTTACAATGTGCAATTAGTTTTGCTTTTGCAAAATATGTGTGTATATTTTCTCGGGGTCCAGCCTACTCGTCCTGTGTGGGTCCTGTAGAGAAATCTGTAAGGACGTGAGCACGGACGGCGTGTGTCCACGATACACTTCCCATAATATAAACAGAATGCATGTGGTAATCATATGGTGATTATGATACAATGCAACAATAAGAACTTAATATTTAAAGCATGGAAGCATATAAATCATGATTCAAAATATAAGCAGTTTCATAGCTCCAGTCTCATATCAAAAGGGTGCATTCTCAATCATCCTTAGTTAACCATTATCTTGTTTGTTTTGTGTTCACATCACACATCAGGTAATCACACATCATCGGGGATTGGGTCCGTTCCGACGTCCTTGTTCCCGGCAACGCCGTGGCCCCCAGTGTGCTTTAGGGTGGCAACCCAGGACGACGCTACGCTCATGTGTATGCCTAAGCCAATACACTGCCCTCATTTCGTAGGCTACTAACCTACTGGTATGAAATACCAACCTTGCGCAAGTTCTGGGATTTTCGACCCGAGGGTATCAGTTCCCATTCTTATTTTCCGTATCCCATATCCTCGGCACAACCAATTATTTCGTTTTCTTATCTTCCATTAAGTTTGTGAGTTATGTGGGTTCTCATGTAACACATTTCATTTAAATGATTCATTACTACAAGTTCTTCCATGAACACTCTCATTTATCTTTCCTTAAGACAAATCAATTGTCTTCCTATGCATTAGCATCCCATTTCAATTCAAGCATCATTCATGTAAACATAATCAATGTGATTTAAAGAGATTCATTTCAATCTTTTCATCTCAATCCTATTTCCTTCAATGATCTTAAGTCAAATGCAATACATCAACAACATATCATAACCAAGATATCACGAATGTGAAATAAATCATAAGGGTTCATTTTAGGTGTAGCACATGTTGAAGAGTAAGGTAGGTAGTTCAAAAACAAGGTGCAAGGCAAACTGGGTTCAGCAACCAGGGGGCGGTGGGCGCCCGTGCCAAACCTAGGCGGGCGCACGCCTTGCTCCTCTGGCGGGCGCCCGCCGAGGGTTGGTTCTGGGCGGTGCCAGGCACGGGCGCACGGTCTGTTTCACAGGCATGCGCCCACCGAGGGTGGGATTTTTTCGGGTTTGTTCAACCTTTGGTTTTCACTCCCTTCCTCCATTCTTACTCATCCTTAGGTACCAAATTTCCATTTTGTAACAAAATTTACATCCCTCAAGATCCATCTAATCCCAAATTTTCATAACTTTCTTCCCTCTCCTCCCATCCCTCTCTCACATGCCAACCAACTTAAGGATCATTCCTATGTCTAGTTTTGGTTTAGCTCACTACAAGACATCATATTTCTCTTTGCTTTCTATCACAACTACAAGGATTTGGAGGAGAAGAAGAAGAATTCAAATTTATATTAGGAGAAGTTTCCTACCTCAATTTCAAGCTTTACTTTACTCCAACACTTCAAGAACTCTTCAAGACTTTTAAGATATCCTCTCCTTCTTCAAGCTAGCTCCAACCTTCACAAGCTCAAAAACTTGGTTTCTTCTTGAAATCTTCTTCTTCTTGTTCCTCTCATTCACTTCTCTTTTTCTTCTTCTCCAAAGTTCTTCCAATTTCTCTCAATTCTTTCAACTCTCTCTAGTGGCCGGATGGTGGTTTTCTCTTTACAATGGTCTTTCTTTCTCTCCTTTTCATACTTAGCCAAAAGCAATAATAATAATAATATCTTAACAACCAATATACATATATATATATCTATATACTTAGCCAGCCAACCTCCTCTCCCAACCACAAATTCATTAACATATACATATATACATATAACCAATGCACCCAAAGTCTCCCATGCATTAAACTAGGGGGTCCCACCAATGGTTAATGCTTTTGATATTTATTAAATACAAACAAACAAAGCAATTAAAAGGCCAAGCCTTGCCCGGCCACTTCCTTCCTCTCCCAACCATCTCACATTAATTTATATATATTTCTTATCCTATGTGGAGGTCAAAGAGTCAACAAGGTCAAGGCTTCATTCTCATTGGTCCAAATTAAGCTTGCTAGGTCAAACTTGATGCCAACCTCCACCATGACCGGATTTCATCATTCTTTTTCATTTCCTCTTCACAATTAAAGTGAAGCAAACTTTCTCCATTCTTCATCATTTAACTGGCCACCCTTGAGGCTCACATGCACATTCTACTTTGCACATACACAAACAAGGCCATGCATACAATCTATTAACACTTAAAAAATATGGAAGAACATAGCATTTCACCACAACGAACTCTACTACCATCTCCACAAGAATTTAATCCACGGTTTCTCATTCATGCTAAAGGCGAGGGTATCACACACATCATGGCCTTCTAAAGAATTATGACATACTTTGATGCAATTCGAGTCTATCTCTAATCCAGGAGATGAAGATATTTATCAAAAGCACATGAGGATCGATATAACATATGTATAGATGTATATCATAATTATTAATTGCAAAGGATAAAGTTCTAAAGCACTTCGAACTTTGAATCTTTCTCTCTCTTTGTGTCTCCCTTAAACTGCCTTCAGACGCCTATGAATAGCCATTTTCACAGACGATTTGAAGAACACACACACCCTGCAATACTTAGATATACAACCAATAGTTAGCTTTAATTTCAGTTTTCAGTTTTCATAGTTTAGGTTTTTGATTTCCGCTTTGTCCTAATGTGTGGATACAAAAGCTAGTTTTTCATTTGTTCTTCCAAGTAGTTGTGGAAGTAGCAGTAACATATCCATTCCAAATTTATATGCAAAACCAGATTTATTTTTTTTGCGAGTATGAAGTAAGTTATTTTAGTTTAAAATTTTATTATGTTTCAATCTCTGAAATTTATTGTTTCTGCCATGATTGCTAAATTTCTTTTATCTACTTTGATTGAAATAATGTTAGGCCATATTTGTTATGTTCCTATTAGGATGAAGGATTATGATCTAATTCTTATTTAGGGTTATGTGCCAATGAATTGAATGTAAATTATTTTAGGGCATTTTAATCAATAAATGAAGCATATCTTTGAATATTCAAAAACCATTAAATTTGATTATATTTATCTGAAAACTATTGGTAAATTTAATGGGAATTTTTTTTTTTTGATAACTCAAGGTATCCGGGCCAACTTGCGCACACCTCGAGTATTCTCTGGGAGCCCTGAAATTAACGATCGGGAAAATCTTCAGTGGCCCTGAGGAGAATCAAACTAGTGACCACTGGGAGTAAACCCAAAGTCTTACCAGTTGAACTAACCCTCATGGTTAATTTAATGGGAACTTAACTTCCTTAAAAATCAAAATGTTTAAATATTAGAAAACTTTTAGCATCGATCATATTCTTTGAAATTACTAGTGATTCTAATAGAATAGAATTTCTTTAAAAATCAAAAAAATTAATTTTATTGAAAATGATTTTATTTCAAAATCTTATGGTTATTTTGATCCTTTAAGGTGATCAATGCAATTGAGAAAATTAACATACCCTAAATAATTATTGATTCTAATCTAGATTTTAAAATAGGAACAATTATTTTTAACATTAAATTCAATTTCGTAATATTTTCTTTTAATTATAACAACTTTAATTAATTTAAATTTTTCTACAAAAAAATCTTTAATTATTTTTATCCATTTAAAAATTATTATTTTTAACAAAATTTAGGAAATCTCTATGGATTTAATCTCGTGCTCATTAGATTTTTAACCACAATTGTACACTCTTATGTTTGGGAGTTAATTAGTTGTATAAATAGAGTGCAACTAGTGTCTAAATCCAGTTATCATAATACTAAACTATTTTAAGTGACCTAATATGGTGATCGTGACTAAGTGGCATTTACAAATAATTCAAATGATCATAACAAAACAACATTAAATTAACTTATAACAACTTGGAATGGTCAGTTACTGTAACCATTATTTTTTAGCAACATATTACATATTTTTATATTATAGTTCTATACCATAATAAAATCGGTTTCATAGTAGTAATAGGGATCTCAAATTCAAATATTTAAGATCTCGATATCAAACTCCACAGTTATACTAGTTTCGAATACTTTAACACTTAAAAATCATCATAAGGAATTAGATATAAATAAAAAACACAATATTTCAATCATAATCAAAAGAAGTTTCCAGTTATGGTAAAATAGAAAGAGTTTTATCAAGAAGATTACTAGGTTAATCATGTTCTTATTCTTCTCTACTCCAATATTAGGAATTAGTGATTTTATGAACTTCTAAAATATACCAACTGATATCACTAACCATAATTTAGTCATCACGACCGTCTACATAACTGGCCAAGTCAGAATATGGTACCACTCCCATTAAACAAGAATAAATTTCCTACCTAAAAGTCATTTCTACCCATCTATCACTCCCATTACCTATAATATTCAAAGCACCTCGCACTTCAAGTTTATTTTTATTATTTAATATTTTCCAGGCACCTTGTATAGAATCAAAATCTTTCATTCAAATTGGGCAAAAGTTTTGAGGCGACGATTATTTATGAAATTATTTAGTCATAATCACCTAAATTTTCATTATTTATTTATTTATAATTATTTCATAGTTTATTTATTTTAACATTTAGCACAATTACATTTTCTTTTTTTACAGTTTATTTTATCACATTATGTGAAGACCTAAAAAAAAGAACAATAATAAATAAAAATATAAATATAATAAAATTGATATACATAGATACATATAATAAAAAATAAAATAAATAAAAATATAACAAAAAATTATTATGTTAAACTGCATGATGACCCCAAGGAATTAGAAAATGACTTAAGTTGGCCTGAAGTGGAACTCCTATCTTAAGGTGTCCAACATGTTCAAAACCTTTCCATTAATAGAACTAGTCAGCCTCATTATATAGAGGAGAGTTCTCTCTCTGTTTTCATTCAACCTGAAACACCAAACCGTGAAGGGAGAAAGTAAAAGGAAATGAAGAAAGAAAAAAAAAAAAAAAAAGGAAGAAGGAAGCTCAAGTAGGGAACTTGAGATATAGCCATGTCCTTATTTATCTTCAGTATGGTGTAAAATTTTAGTGCATGTGCAGAGGTTAGCATGTGTAAAGGTTTACATGTATAGAAATTTAAAAATGTTATAATGTCATGAGGTGGGTCTTCCTTTTTTTTAGTATATTTGTGAAAACACTCCAAAGTTTTTGATTTAAAATGCCTTTGAGAATGTTTAGAGGTTTTGCATGTGAGTTCTAATAAGTGGGTTGAGGAAGAAAAGGGTTCAGCAACTAGGTTACAATTTGGGTTTAGAAACAAAGAAATACTACTGTTTTTCGGGTCATATTTGACCTATCAAATGACAATAAAATTTAATGAAATTTGTTCTATTGCGTCCAAATTTTTGAGAGCTTTATTTTAGATACAAAATTTGCTTGATTTGGTTGAGAAACAAGGGAGCAATAAGCAAAAACTCGGGAGGGATAGTAGTTGCCACAAACCAATGGCTAGATGACGCGCCTACTTACGTCTGACAATACGCGGGGGCACATGTACTGGAGTCGGTGGTTCAATCTTTTCTAAACGGAAGGTCAAACAATTATTAGCATTTTAAATAGTTTCGTAATTTTTTGATTTAAACAATTATTAGCATTTTAAATGGTTTCGTAATTTTTTGATTAATGTGTTATTTTTAGTGAATTTTCTAGTATGATTACTTTAAAATTAAATAATAAATATCAAACAACTTATAAAAATTTTGAAAAAATTATAAAAATTCTCTTTAGGTCTGGTAACCCCAAATGTGAGAGAGTGAGTTGACAATGACCTTTTATGGGTATTTTAATAATTATTGGTTTATTGAAGTTTTAAAGAAAATAAGGAAAAATGGGATTTTAGAAATTATTTCCAGGGAATGGTTTTGGGAACCTGAAATTTGTATAAAAAGGATTAATTGATAATTTATAAATTTTCTTTTAGTTAAAGGAAGTGAGATTCATAATATTTACGAGTTAAAAAACTTATTTTATTATGTAAATATTAATGTAATTGGAAATTAACACACTTATTTCTTAAGTAAAGAGTATTTAATATAAATCTTAGCTAATATGAGCCTCTCTCATGTTTGGTGTGTGTGTATATATATAAATAACTACTCATTTAAAAATAGACAAAACTGCTAGATGGTGGATCAATTGTAAGTCTAGATTTCCTAGATCTAATGCTGCCAATAAAAAGATTAAATGATTACATGTGAACACGTATTGACTGATCATAAATTTATTTATACAGAATTTAGCAAGGATCATGGAAAGAGTCCAACGAAAAAGTTTTAAGACTTTTCGGGTAGGAAATTTGTTCTTAAAATTAAAATATAATGTTTGGTATAAGAGTATAGCGAAAATATATGATCTTATTGCATGATTGTTGAGACATTACTAGAGAATGTAAAGTGCTACGATTGGGTTAAATGGGGTTTTGATCTACTACACTCAGTTGCTCTGAAATGGATGATAAATGTTTGTGCATTGATACTAGTTGTATTTTGGGAATTTATGTCATTATGCCAAGACAATGGAGTTACAAGGACGGCGTGGAAATATAAGAGCAAGAAGGGATTGTTATTGATATTATAATGTTTTATACATATTATACAAAGAATGTGCTATGGGGTTATAAGGGTGACAAGTTGTTATAATAGTAGAAAGGGAGTAGCCTTTGCATGAATTTTCAATGCATGTTTACTTTACTTGTATTGTTATTAACTGTTACACATGATACTGGTGAGAGCTCAAATTTATATATCTGTTATTATATAGAAATATTTGTTGTTTGAATATTTTTCTTACCAAGCTTTACAACTCACCACATTTTATGGGTTTTGTATAAAGAGGCCTACTGGTAGTAAGAGTCAAGGCTATAGCAAAGGTTAGCGGTGGTCTAGTTTAGCTCTGAAATTAGACAAATAGGTTGTTAGACTATAGTTAAGAATCTATATATCTAGTTTAAAAATGCAAGACTATGATGGAACTGTTGTAGTAAACTAGTGAGAAGCCTGTTAGAATATTATTGAGCTTCCATTAATTATTTAGTAAAAATTGAATATAATACAGTTATAGTGAAGCAATTATTTGGGCTTTATTTGTTATGATCTAATTTTGTGTCAAGCCTATATACACTTAGTTAATAAATATATAGTTGTACAGTTTAGTGTAGACCCTTGAGTCTAATAGTAGCCCGTGATAGGAAGGCCCTATTAGAATATATAAATATTGGCTAGGTCCCTACTCCACTCTTAACTTGGAAAACCCTAGTATTCTAGTTGTGCCATTGAGAGTCGTCATTGTGAATATGAAAATGAGTGAAAGCCCCAGCTACCCACTATAATTTTGTGTGCACTAATTATACTAAACAATCAAGATGGCTATGATTAATACAAGTACGTGTTTTATCTCTTAATTTTAATATTCTAATATTCATATGTGAATTTTAAGTTTCCTGCAAAGTCGCGTGCTTCACATGCAAATAGGTACCCAGTATCGAAAACAGATATAATAAAATATTTATTAAAACATGTATTAGTAAAATTAGTTTGCAGTAAAGTACATATAAAATTATATACAAAAAGAATTATTAACTATAAATAAAAGTTAAAACATATAAAAAAATTAAAAGAAAAAATAAATAGTGATGAAGATTTTTTAAAAATTAGGACTAACAAATATAGAATAATATGAAAATAGGAAAAAAAACATCTCGGGTAGATATTTTATGATTGATTTTGCGTGAGTGTTTAGGCTTATGCAAATACTTTATTGGAATATTAAATCCCTCTTCATTGATTATTACTCTTAATTATTTTCACATCTAAATTATTTGTAAAGTTATGACAAATGTACAATATATTTTTAATATTATTTCACAGGCATTCACATGTATTACTTTTCTATTGATACAAAGCGTAAGTGAGTCTTTTGGATTGAATTATTCTTTTTATACATACTTAAATATATATATAAAAAAAAAAAGAACTATACATTATAGAGTATATATTTGGTAGAATGACTTGGGTTGAATAAAAGGGCGAAAGATGATTTTAAAATTCAAGTCCAAGATGATAAATCTTGTCCATTAAAAATAGAGATTTGAATCTTGAGAAATCTCATGCAGCTTTAACACTATCCTTTAAATTTGTTTATCTCATTTATTATAATATTCATCTATGAGAATATTCTTTTTTTTTTTACTTGATTATACTATTTAATTTATGTATTTTAAATTAATAAGTTTTGCAAAAATTCTAACCAATTATAAGAGATATCAATTTATATTAATACACATGAAAGATTTTTAAGTTCACTATTTAAAATCTCATAAATACAAATGAAATCTAAATATATTTAGAAAATTATATTTTATAATAAAAAGATATTTAAATTACTACACCTTCAATTTAATAAATTTTAAAATTCATGAAAATCTTATATTTTTGATATTATTAAAAAAATTCAAATTCAAACTTTTTGAGTTAGTTCGTAGAAAAAATTTAGTTACATTTTTAACTAAAGAATCATGTATATAAAGCTAAGTTAATATCTTTTATAGTTTAATTAAATTTTATCTTTAACTTTTTTAATCTTTAAATAATTAATTGAATTTAATAAAATATATTATATATTAATTAAATTAAACTAAATTAATTAGTTACTTAGTTTAATTAATATAATTCAATTAAATTATTTAGTAAAACTAGTTTAATTCAATAATTATAAAATATATTAAATTATAATTTAAATATCCGATCTATTAATAAACTTAGATAAAATATAATTATTATATTATTTTATTTAGTAAATATAAAATATATTAATTATAATTTAATTCATTATTTATTAAATTTAATTTTATAAAATATAAATATTATATTATTTAATTTAGTAAATATAAAATATATTAATTATTATTTAAATAAATTATTTATGTAATTTAATTTAATAAAATACAATTATTATATTATTTAATTCATTACATAAAATATATTAACAATAATAAAATACAATTATTATATATTAACAATAATTCATTAAATAAAATATATTAACAATACAATATATTAAAATTGAATGTAATACGATTAATATAATATTTAATTCATTATATAAAATTTATTAATTATAATTTAATTATATTATTTATGAAAAATAAATAAATGAATAAAATATATTTCATAATAATTTAATTAATTTAATTATGTT
This sequence comes from Pouteria glomerata, assembly GCA_035590655.1. NCBI lineage: Eukaryota > Viridiplantae > Streptophyta > Magnoliopsida > Ericales > Sapotaceae > Pouteria > Pouteria glomerata. Next base: position 5,963 of record JAVXUM010140645.1, on the reverse strand, counting down.
ATTTATTTAAAATAAATTAACAAAATATATTACATATTTATTTAGATAATTAAATTAAATTAATTATATTATTTACTAAATACAATTTAAGTTTAACAAAATATTTAAATAAAATAATTTATTTTAATATTATGCAACGAAAATGGATGAATTGTTAAAATTAACAAAGTGTTTGTAAAAAAAAGAATAAAGTGAGCACACTTTGTTTTTTTACATTTTTTGTTTATTTTTTTTTTTTGAAAAAAAAAACATAAACCAATATAGCAAACACATTTTATGAAAACGTTACTAAATGGGATAATTAATTTAATTAATACTAAATATATTTTATTAAGTTATTTTAATCAATAAGAGATTTAATTATATTATTTATTAAAAATAATTTTAGTTTAATGAAAATTTGAATAAGATAATTTATTTTAATATGATATAACAAAAATAGATAAAATGTTAAAATTGATAAAGTATTTGTAATAGAAAAAATAGAGTTCAAATACCTTTTTTATGTTTTTGGTTTAAATTTTCATTTTCTTATAAACAAAAAAAAAAAATATAAATAAATTTAAGAAACATGTTTCTATTATTAGTTTATAAAATTTGAAAACATAAACAGAAAAATAGTAAATGAAAATGTTACCAAACGTAGGTTAAATTTGTTTACATTTTTTTTGTTTGTTAAAAAATAAAAATTTAAATAGAAAAAGACAAACAAAAAAAGTGTATTCACTCTATTTTTCTATTATAAACACTTTATTAATTTTAACACTTTATTTATTTTTGTCGCATAATATTAAAATAAATTATTTTATTTAAATATTTTATTCAATTAAAAGTATTTTTAATAAATAATATAATTAAATGAAATTATGAATTTAATTATCTAAATTAATATATAATATATTTATTAATTTGTTTTTAATACTTAATCTAATAAAATTAAATTAATTAATTTTATTAATAGTATATCTATATATAGGGATAGAAAGCACATTGCTATGTTATACATAAGACAGAGTATTGATGAGATTTTTCATCAGGGATAGTTTTGGTATTAGGATCACTATTCATCCTAAGGACGAAAAATTGGCCTTCACATTTTACATAGAATGATAAAAAAAATTAAAAAAAATTAAATAATCAAAAATTAATTATTAAAATACTAATGGTTGTGAAACAAACAAAGGCTAAGAATTCATCATCCTTGATTCGTTTTAAGGCGGGTAGTGACCAACAGCCGCAAATGGCAGAGGACAAGTGGAGCAATGGGCTAGTAATGCTAATGGGCTCACGAGTCAGATCCGTAGTGTTAAAAGCACTATTTATATCAGAAAAGAAAATTGGCTCTTCGCTCTTTATATACAGGGATGGATATAGTCATTATGCTCTATTTTTAGGTTAAAAAAGATTCCAGGTGTGACACATTATATTTAAACATATAGCTAAATTATGTAAATTGAATATTTCATGCAAAATTCTTCTAAATGATTTCGGGATGACAATAAAAGTTACAATGATAAAAAATTGTACAGAAAAATGAATTAAATAAATGATTTTATGTGGAAATAATTTTATTGATTTTCTTTTTTGTTGTAATTAATGGGGAGCGTATGATTTTGAGAAGGTATTATAAATATGAAATAATGCAATATACAAGGGTTAAAAGTCTTGAAATTTGCACAATGATGGGTTCACACACCCCATAAGTTAGGAACTTACTAAAGTGGCAAACACTAGATTAGTTTTTTTTTGCCTGAGGTAAGTCCCAGGCGGCACAAATTAACTTCTCTTTCAAGTTCCAATAAGAATCGGATATCTCATACATATTGACAAAGGTTAATATATGGTTGGTATGAAAAGACTAATATGTTAGTAGTGTATGGCTGCAAATCCAGCCAACAAAATACCCGCCCACTAGTTTTTGTTATGTTATGCATATGTTTTATTCATACTGTTAATAATAATAATGTTGATATAATAAAAGTAATGAGAACTGAAATAAAAGTATTTTTTTAGGATATGAGGTGATGGTTTCATGAAGTAAGTTCCAGCTAATATAATAAATAAATTAAAAATGTTGTTACTGTTAAGAAGATGTTTCATGGATTATGGTATGGTTGGGGATAATATTAATGTTAAAGAACTTAAATAATGATGATATATGTTGGAATTGAATTCATGATAAGTGTGGTGGTAATTACAAATTTTTAAAATGTAGAGAATATGGTGATTTACTAATAATATGTCCAGTTGGGGTTAGTAATGTGATAAATGGGAGGATTGAAATATATGTAAGTGTTAATTTTAAAATATTATAGGAGAATGATTAAATAATTTATTTAAAACAAAGTTGAGATGATTATGATAATGGTATGAGAAGTTGAAATCACTTAAGAGAAATATGGATATAAAAGTTGAATAAGTTGAAAAATAAATATTTGGGATTGCGAGTATGAAATAACCCATTGAAGGTTATGGTTGTGGAATCCATATTAAACTTGATAAGATAAGCCCTTTTGTAGCTTTAAAATTGATGAGCAGCAAAAATTTGTTTGAACGGTCTATTTGAATAGATTCTAATGGATGATTTCTGTTTGAACGGTTCATTCGAACAAATTTTAACGGACAATTTTTTACATTTTATGTGAAACTTTTTTGGAGATTTGTGGAGATTTATTATAAAAGATAGAACTCAAAATGACCCTTATATATTTAGTGATAACATAGTGAATCTGGATAAGCATTGGACGATCCAAACTGAATCCAAGTTGCTGAGAACTGCTGTCTTGACACTGGTGTGGTACCTGCCAAAAAGTCTCAAATGCTTAAGTTAGTAAAAGAGTTGAGAAAGTATTTTGGTAGAGTGACAGTATGGTAGAAAATTGTGTGTGTATCTGGCACCGGAGATGGAGATATATAAAGACACACGCTAGGCCTGCATGGACATTGTGCATGGAAATAGTACTAGATCAGAGTTCTTACTCAATCAAGATATGCCACATGTATTCATTAATCCTCATGCTGATATCACTCGATTAGTTATCAAAACCGGTAGTGGGCACGTAGCACCCTTATAGGCGAGTATCACGAAATATGTCAGGGAGATAGTTATACATGTAGTCATGACATAAGCATTTTTGTCATATTTGAGAGGATCAACCACATCTCCCGATCGTATGATCAGTCGGTCATTATATTTGGAAAGATCAACCAAACCTTCGGACTGTACGATTGGTCGATCGGGTCAAGTGAATTACAATCGGTCATGGGTGTTCGGTCCGGTGCACCCTATCAGATGCCCCGATTCTTTTGGTCACATAAGGTAGTCAAAAGGAATCTAATATCTATTCTCGGTGTAACTGGTCGGTTGAGTGCACCCTATCAGATGCCCCCAATCTCCTCAGGCACCTAAGGTGGCCAAGAAGAATCTACTTGGTATAGACTATTTTAATCGGGTAATACAGTTTAGTCGAGCACATCCACTCAGTTACGTGCAGAAATGCATTTAATGCTGGTTTGATATAAATATGCAAATGCATTTAATGCTTAAGCGGCACATCAGTAAAATGGTACAGCAAAAGGGTGCGGTCGTTTTGTATGCCTTACACGCATAGTATTTTTATTAGTTGGGCTGACAAAAATACAACAACGATTAAAAAGAGGGTGTCAAATTGAATATTTCCCGCCCTTGATCATGACCGTCGATTTTGAAAATAATAATAAAAAATTCAAAGCTTCGTCGTTATATAAACGGAGAAGTTATTCGAAGGGATACTTTTACGCACTTCGTTTTCTGAAAAATTCCCTTTTGCTTACAAAGTTCCTACTGTTGTTGTATTGAAAGTTGCAGAATTCTTAATTCAACTACCAAAGAATCACACAAGCTTCGATTCATGCATTTAGTAAGATAATTTTTCATTCGATTGAAGTTTATTTGTCTTTTTGATGTGGTGGTTGTTCGTGAGGAGCGCGTATTATTATGATAGAAACCGTAATCTACCTAACCCTATAGGTTTTGTAGGAAACCCTAGGTACATTAGGGCCATAGTTAGTGGTTTGATTTTCCTATCATATTCTATTCGTTTATCTTGAATATTTTTCATTATAGCTATGAAGAAAGTTGAGAGGGTCAGCTCTACGAGCACAAAGAGTAGTAGTGACGACAGTTTCATTTTTCCTCGTCATCAAAATCTACCTCCGGCCAGCACAAGTGGCCAGATTGTCGATGCATTCGAGCTTGGAATTGAGAGAAAGCGGACTTGAATAGTAAGTAGTAGTGACAACGAATAGGAAGATGGTTTCAGTTTCGAGGCCGAAGGGATCAGATGGATGATTTCCGGTAAAAGGATTTCTGAGATTGTCACGTACTTCCAGTTCCCCTCAGATGTCTATTTTAGACAACCGGGGATCAAGGATTCAGTTTGTTCTCCCAGGGCATGAGAAATAGCAGTCTATGAAGCAGCGTTGATCAAGGGTCTTCGATTTCTCCTCCCCAAGCTCGTACGGGACGTGCTACAATGACTAGGCTTGGCACCAGGGCAAGTACCCCCAAACAACTGGAGAATACAAGTCGGGTGCGCCATGTTTTGGAAAGCGGCTATCTTTCTATTGATCTCTTCCTCTATTTCTACAAAGTCACGGAGAGAGGCCCTGGATAGTGGTACTTCTTGGCCCGAATGCCTGAGTTTAATTTTGTCACCAATTTGCCCATGTCACACAAGGGCCGGAAAGAAAAGTATTTTTTTATCCGAGACAGCAACTGAGAATTCCAGCCATGGGAGACTGCCGAAGATACGGAAATCCGAGTTCTTCGGGTATGGGGTCAACCGACCATAAAGGGTAAGTTCCGATCCTAGTCTTCTCTGTCTGCTAACTTCCACTTTTAATTTGAGTCTGTCCCTTAGACCAGCTTAGGGTTCCAAACCTTAACTATTCTCTTCTATGTACCCAGCTCGGAAGCAAACTGTCCTTACCCGAGATCAGAAAGAGCTTGTTCGACGAGCCAAGGATCACACTATTTGGGAAGTTCAATTCCTGATCACAGTTGAAAATCTTGTGCTTTACTTACTCACTCCCGACCCTACCAATGAAGCTTTAATAACAGAACGTGAGCAGATTGAGTTCATATTTTAATATTTCAAACATACTTTAAATTATCTATATGTTCTAACCTTCCTACTCAATTTTGTAGATAATTCCGTTGTCGAGTTTGAGTAGCTCGATCAAACAGAGATGGCTTTTGATATGAGGTATCTAAAGAGGATGGGCAAGAAGCAGCCCTCCAATGAGGTGAGGGACAAATCATTTGTACATAAGAAGGCGAGAATAACGAAGTCCCCTACCGCTGCTGCGAAAATGGTCTCATTTCTTCCTCCTCCACATCTGCTAATGGCCGAGCAAAGGTAAGAGGGAAGAGAAAGGATTTAAAACGAAACCCGAGTTTCCCCCACTCTAGGGGACTCTGTCACGCCCCGGGTCCGGGGACCCAGGGGGTGAGTGAAAGACATTCATCACTTGCAAACAACCTCCCAACTATCAGAGCTAGCACACCAGTTACGTGTTGGACCCACGAAACAAAACTGCTATATAACCGCCTAAAAATGGACTAAATGGGGTACCTAATAAAATCCCTGTGCAGTTTATATACTCACTGCCATACACAAGTGCAGTGGTCATATCATACAATCTAGCATTCATACATATATCTATCTCCAACTCACATCATCCAAGAAAAAGCATAAAACTATTCCACTAGTTTCATTAATAGATACATGTCTTGGCCTTATGGCCTTTACAAAGCCAAAATGAAAATGATTATATACATTACAAGAACTCTTTTTCCAAAATATATGTACAACATGAAATGTTATCTTCTTTCCTATCCAGACAGGGTATCTCCTCGTGGTCCCTCCTACTCGCCCTGTGTGGGTCCTGCAGGGTCATCTGTAGGGATGTGAGCACATACC
>JAVXUM010140542.1:0-17729 GCA_035590655.1 Pouteria glomerata | reverse complement strand
CCCCCCCCCCCCCAAAAAATATATATATATATAATAATAAATTACTGGAGAGAGAGGACCACCTTATCAGAGTAAACAGTTCACACAGCCAGACGAGAATTAAGACCATGAAAGCCAATAGCTGGTCATCATAAAACTCAAACAAAAAAAATAGGATACCAATCATGATCTGCAAGGGGAAAAAAATACTACAATTAGTTTAGTCAAGTATAATTGCAAGTAGGCATAAAAAAAAAAATTTCATTCAGCGTTGGGCTCAGGTTGGTCCAATCTATGCTTAAAACCTAACTGCCCAATGTCCCAACCCAAACAGGCTGGACTGGGGGCAGGTTGGCTTTTCAGGCTATTTGATGAGCCACACTGGGGCAAGTAGCAGGCCTTGGTACCTAACGTTGGGCTTGGCCAAATGTGAGGTGGCATTGGGCTTAAGCAGGCTTTAGGCCCGGTGGCTAGGGGGGTGGTTATTGGGGCCCGTGTCATTCTGATATTCCTAATTACAATTATAAGGAGCCCAAAGAGAAAATGAGAGCAAGAACATAAGATGTCTGACGGGGAGAATAGATATGTTTTCAGTCTCTATATCTTTGGATGGCTAATACCAAAAGATACAGCATAAACTTACTGGTACAAAAACGAGGGATTCAATAACATGCACAAAGATCAGCTGGAATGTAGGGAGTCGATGCCGAGCATGGTGTTGAAGCTGCACTGCAATAATTTGAGAAAAGCAGACAATCAATTGCACATGAAGGAAGAAGAGGGGGTGGGGAGCATAAGTTCTAGCTGGCCCACTATAGATCACCAGCCGATCACTACCAATCGATGAACTGAGGGCCTCCCAACCAAACAACAAGCACAAAGATGACTTTTACAGTACAACACTATCAAATTTTGATTTAGAACTCTAATCACTAGTCTAGAAATGTTATTGATTGTCTTGATCCTAAAATAACATACGAGGGGCAGATGGCGGTGGTAGCCCCTAACTATAGTTGACGCAGAATGGAAGTCTTCACAAACAATTGAATCTATCAACATAGATTCAACTCACTAAATCCTCACGTGTCTCACCCAAAAGCACACAAAGAGGCAAAGAGAAACTAGAGTTTTTCTGAATAATACCTCAAAACTTTATTAAAGATAATCGACCATCCCAAAGGCTGAAGATTCAACCTTTTATAGGCTAATTGCACAAATTATGAAAATGCACTAAAATAAAAAGAAATTGCACTCTAGGTCCTAATGAATGAAAACCAAACATTATTGCCCTAACTAAATATTGAAAAGAAGACAAATAAGTCTAATTATTAATGAAAGCAACTAGTAAAATAAGGACAATTAAACTGGCTCTTTTTCCTGGAATCCATAATGTGGCCTAGGCCTTCCAAGTAATTTAGGGCTAACTATTCTACATCAATAGTCCAATGAAAGGAGGGAGACCCCGACAATCAAACCCTATGCCTAATATAGGCCCCAATGCCTCTCACTAGTTAAAATGAGTGCACTTTAACCACTGGCCACTCCTCACAGTTGTCTTATAGTCAAAATTCCAAAATATATGTTTGGGCTAGAGCTCATTCAACCAGCCCAACGATAGATCAAAACTATTACAGTAACCGGTGAACTTCAAATCATATTGACATGCTCTAATATTTTTTAACTCCTCCATGTCTGTAAAATAGAGCCACCAATTTTCATTTGGTCACAATCATCAGAACAATTAAAAGGATAAACAAAACTAACCAGTGAACTTCAGCATACGAGTTTGTGTCTCTCTCAATGTAAATGAAACAGACATAGTTGTTGTGAAGAAAACAAACAGTGACATCAGAAGCACACCGCACTTGGTTACAAGATAGTCTGCAAAAAATTCAAAGGAAAGTGTTACTATGATGTTCACTCCCCTATAAAATTCACACACCAACAAAAATAATTATCAAATGTTAAATTATTAGGAAGACCGTTAATGTTTTTACACTTGGGATGGAATTTTGTTGAGCTGAGTTGGGTACATTTGCAACTAAATTACTATCCCCTCATAAAGTGGACAGCCACTGACACACAAAAAAAAGAAAAAAAAGGTTGACTGCCAATGTCCAATTATATGATGACATGTTGTAGCTAACATAACTCTTAGCGCACACGACAAAAAGCAATTCAACACAATGTTAGAGTTGTGGCTCATTATGACACATGGGAACACATAAAAAGTTGGGGGATTGCAGAGCTTAACCTAGTGGTACGGACTATCTTATTCTAGGAAGGTTTTTGAGTTCAGTTCTAATTAGGTTTCTTGATCTCATATATTTAGGATGTGTTGTGTTGTAAATCAGGGCTAAATTCAAGTTAGGGTTTTTAAAGGCTAAGGTTAAGAGAAAAGAACAAGTGATAAAGTTGTCTAGGTTCTTTAAGGTTCTCTCATCTCTCTCTTGTAATTCGTTGTTGCATTGTTAAAGTTTCCTATAATTGAAAATCAGTTTTACCGTGCCAGTGAACATACACAGATTATCAACCTATGTAATCTTGTGTTCTTTCATTATGTGATTTTTCTAGCGTGAGTTTGCAAGTTAGCCATTACCCATCAAGGAGTTGTCAGAAGATGATCTAGGATTTCCACAACACTACTCAGCTCATTAAGCCTTAATCCCAAACTAGTAGGGATTAGCTACATGAATCCTCTTCCTCCAATCATTTCTATTATGGATTACATTTTCCGTGAGGTTATATGAAATTTGGTTAACAAAAAGCAATTCAATAACAAAAATATTCCAATGACTTTAAGCTTGAAAAGGGTGGGATTTTTGATAGGAAATCATCCCAAAATTATAACAGCCTTCTGAATGCTACTTTAATGGAATAAGGGTTTACTCCTTAGGTGTTCATGTCAGAGGTATGGAACATTAAGTATATATATAATTAGACTCTTGGTTTATTTTCTTTTCTTTTGACAATGAGAACCCACAACCACGACCATTCGAATGTGCACTAGAGGTAAACCCATTTTCTTTCTTTCTAGTATAGGATTGTGTTTCCTTTATAATCTTTTCCTAAGTTGTATAGGAATCCTACGAGTATAAATATATAAAGACAGCCCTAAGGGTGTCATGCATTTTATTCAAACATCTCTTCCTTGACATTGAATTGGAGCATAAACCCTAAACTATGTCTCTTTTTTGTTTCTTGCTTATTTTTGTGTCTATCAAGAAACCCTAGCAGTTGTGCTTCTTATGTTTGTATCAAGAACCTTTACAATCAAGCCTCTCTAGTCATCAACAAGGCTCGTTGTCAAATCTAGATCACGAAACTGTGGTCATCTTCTTCTAAGAGCCTCATAATATCACCATTGCTATCAAGACCAAGGATTACCCTTCCCGTCATTGACGAGACTAAATAACATCATCTAAGCCTTCACCTGCCACCAACGAGGCCCACCAACCCAAGCACCTCATTGAACGTGTCACGCTCTCCTAGTTTCAACATTTGAAGTGGACATACCTACATATTACCTAAAATTTGAAGTAAAGGTAGACAAATTATGTAACAAACATGACATCCATCTCATTACTCTTTCATAAAGTCCTCAAATAAAGTTAATAGTTTGGATTCCCCTGAGACCGTTAACAAAAAGCCAACTGTTTGTCTCACTGCCACTTATTTATAATCCCATGTTTGCCAAAATGGAGATTCTACTTTGACTTGTTTGCGAGTTTTACAAGATTGGATCAAGGATTGTAGGATCCTACCAAAAAGGAAACTACATGCATAAGAGTTTCAAGATAAATATATATTCATTAAGAGTATACAACAAAAAAGACTTAAAAAAAAAAAAACAAAGTTTCATGAAAAAGATAATATATCACGCAAGCTAAACTTATACAATGAAAAAATTTTAAAATAAAAGTTTTGCATTTCATAGAAATGGAGAGGAAGAGTTTGGTAATATAATATTTTAAAACCCCATAGTAATATTAAGAGAAATTGTTAAAAAAAAAAATGGTAAATCAAGTTGTACTTAAAAATAGATTAACAATAGAGAACCAAATAAAAAAATAGAGCTTTATATAAAGGGAAAAAAAAAAAAAAAAAAGCAATTTTCGATATCATAAAAACAATACATAAATCGCTGATAAGAGATTTTCAATTTAATTGTGGGTTCTCACAAGAAGAAGAAGAAATAATAAAGGAATTAATAAATTTTAAGCTATTTAATTAATTCAAGAAAAAAATGAGAAAAATGCAGTCAAAGATTCTATTATGCAATAAATAATAAGATTATAGGAATATAAATATATTTACTAATTCCCCATCCCTACATTTCTTTTTTAAAATAAAAGTTTTTTAGATAGATATAAGTAAAAGATAAATGAATTTTTAAAGCAAAAGTGAATAAATACTTGTTTTTCATGTATACATATAAACAAACATGTAAAATCTATATTAATTTGTTAATGCGTCCTTACCGTGTCGCGTCCAAATAATTTTTAAAAATTAGCACACCTACTTATCTGTGCTGTGTTGTGTCCATATTGTGCATCCGGACTTGTACTCCTTAGCAACTAGGCAACCAACTCAGCACCCCCAATGCGACCAACATCTCCACCACAAAGATAACATGGTTTTAAACGTTCTTTTGCATAACCACCAACATATATTGATCATTGTTATTATATTCCCTAATATCTTCTCTGCAATCCCCATAGTCACTACAAGATTATTGCTACGACCATATTTGCCACCCAGACTTGCTAAACATCAGTAGCTACATCACCAGCTCTCCATTACTATTTGCTATCAACATTACAAATGCCTTCAGATGTTACTAGATACCAATTCTAAGCAATAGTAAGAAGTTTGCCCTTCACTTGAGTCTAAGTCTTCATTTTCCTTAAGGTTACTATGTTGTTCCTTTAGTTTTCTACATTATTACTTGGACTTCGTTAAGTTGTATAAGGTGCTGATTAGTTGTACTTTGTTAGCATGTAGAACTAATTTTATGATGTAGATTTAATAATCCAAGAAAGGTTGGAAATTGTTTAATTTCAAGGCCAACCCACTTGAGCTTCTTAAAAGTTTACCTTCAAGAGTTTTCTAAACGCTTTCCAATCTTTTGAAGGTAAACTGTAGTTTTGTAATTTCAGAATCTACAGAATATAAGATGTAGTGACCAAATATGAGTATCACGAGCTAGAGTAAATTACATTCACTGCCCCTAAGGTTTGGCAATACTTGATGTAGAACAATGTAAATTAAAGCAAATAAATGACGAAGAAGAAGAGAAGATTGGAAGAAAAAACTTAGAAGAAGCAGAGAAGAAGAAGCCGCAAAGGAGAAGAAATCAATCAATATCATTCATTCAATAATTCTCCTATGAATCCTAATTAGGGTTTAAATCATAAAGTTCTAAAATTCATGGACTGAAACACAAAATGCCTCTAATAAAAATAAACTCAATACTAACAAAACTCAAAACAAATGATTCCAAATAACATCTAATAAAATAAACTCAATATTAAAAAAATCCAAAACAAGTAGGTCCAAAAGATAAATAAAATAATAATAAAAAGAAACAAATCTGTAGATTGATGTCCTCATCAATTCTCCAGGGCTGAGAAGAACTCGACTCCGTCGAGTTGAAAACCACATTTTTCATTTGACAAGGCATCTTCGAAGTTGAAAGAAAATGAGATCCTCAACATTGATAATAGATGGACACCACTCAAGACGTGGAGAAACTGGAACTAGCATGAAAACACCGTCATAACCTGTAGACAATATTTGAGATCCAAAGATACCTCGACAAGAGAACAAGTTCTCCACATTGCAAATTATGACAAAACTCATATCACATGGCAATGTAAAACTAATTGCATTAGGAACAAGATCACAAAGGATATACAATGGTTCAATATCTTTGGCATGCAAATTTTGAAAGGATGATATGGGATTGTAAATAGGCAATGCAAAAATCTTCACTAAGTTACATCTATTAAAGTCTTTATTCCCATCAAGAACACCAATAGGAAATTTATAATAATTATTATTCAATCTAATTTTCCATTTTATATTAGCATTATTGAAAAGAGGTGGAATACATGTTTGAGAGTAAATGATGAAAACGATGCAACTGAACTTGTCAAATTAGAATCCCTCAAAGACGAATGAATCAAGAAAACTCAATGATATCGACAGAATAGTGGTAGGACATGGTACAGACAACTTGTGAGAAAAACTGTTCAATGCATGCAAGAACATCTCTATTATGCACTAGAAGTAAGGACTCATATAACTGAATGATCTCACGGAAGAACAACTTGGCCATAGACTCAGAGAACTCCCAACTGATGAGGTCAATAAAGCTATTGAGATGTTTAAATAATATCCTCTAAACAAGTAACTATCACCAATAATAAAGTCTATGCAATCTCAACGATTATTATTCATGATATCCTCAAATAAACCAACATCAAGACTCGATGATGGTGGAACTAATTCAACTACTTCAGACACATTTTGAGAATTTAGTGACTCGTCACGATCAAATGTCAAAAGAGGAGAATCAATAAAAAATCATAAGTGTCAACAGAAACAATAGAAACGCTAGGTTTAGGGAATAGACATTACAACTCAATGGTTTATATAAGACACTTTGACTTTGATATAGACTCATAAGATTCGAATTCATAATATTTTTCAATTTCTAAAGCTTTGGAGTAAGCTTCATTTAAGGCCTTATGAGTGTATCGCTCAACCTTCTCATGTATGCAAGGCCTTAGTCTAAGAACAAATCTACTGATGGCAGAAGCTCATTTTGAAAGACCACTTCTTAAGAGTTTTAAATTGATCAAAACGCAATAACTGAGACCATGCTTTATCTATAAAACTTTTATGAGCAAATCGATTGCTCAAAATTTGTTTCATCACAGCCTATCGAGTAACAGGTCTATGGTATAACTCGACTGTTTGACAATACTCTCTATCATAATTGGTCAATCTTGTTCATTGGTCATTAGATAGGCAGTGATAGTAAAAAATGTATTCAACTTCATCTACCCAACCAAAAAACACATGAGGATCGATAGTGCCACTAAAATAAGAAGGAACTTTAACATAAGTTTGACGAATAGAACGAAGTCCTACCTTATATTACTCTAATATGATTGACTTTCAAAATTCATGGTAAAAGGACAAAAGCAATTTTTTTTTCAAATGCTGATATTAAAGAAAACTAGAAGAGTAATAAAAATATAAAATCCTAATATGCTTAAAATAAGAATGACGAATCTAATAAATGAAAAGCAACAAATAAATTAAGCGTGCAATTGGTGAATTTTTTTTTTTTAATAAAGATGGGCAACAATTAACTGATTCAAAGGGAACTAGGAGCTAAGATAAATGAAACAAATAGGCAAGGTTTAAGTTCACTTTTATGCAATTCACACTGCCATATGATAGTAGCATTTATCATTATTAACAATAAGAGAATTGTACCTTGATCCAAACCTTTGCTCCAAACTAAATACCCACTTTTGAAACGTCCGAATAGGTAGTCAGTTGTCCCGTTGACTTGGAATCTGCAAAAATATGGTAGAAAAGGTTCTAGAAGTCGTTGGAAAGTTGTCAGAAAGTCACCGACCAGTTGTCAAAGCTCCACCGAGGGTCGCTAGAGGGACGCGACTCCAGCACTGGTATTTGCTGGAGTTGGGTGTCACCGGAAGTTCACGAAAGTGGATCCACTAAGTTGTTGTAGACGTCACGCGAAAGGCTAAGGTTTAGTTGTTGTAGACGTCACGCGAAAGGCTAAGGTTTTGGACTATGCTGGCAACTAGGGTTTGGAGCTCTTGACAACAAATAAAATTTTGATTTGAGAAAGTTTAGTGATCGAGATTTTGTTCTGATACCAAAGTTAATATTAAACGATGTGGATTAAAGCAAACAAATGAAGAAGAATAAGAGAAGATTAAAAGGAAAAGCTTACAAGAAGAAGAGAAGAAAAAATCGCAAAGTAAAAGAAATCAATATCATTCATTCAATAATACTCCTATTAACTGTAATTAGAGTTTAAATAATAAACTTCTAAAATCCATGGGCTGAAACACAAAAGGCCCCGAATAAAAAAACTCAATATTAATAAAGGTCAAAAGAAATGGATCCAAATAATAAATAAAATATTAATAAAAAGAAATAAATTTGCAGATTGATGTCCTCATCAATATTACACTTGTTATCCCATGGTACTGAAAATCACCTTTTTTTACCTTCTTTCTTTAAAGAAAATAAATCTCTGTTCTTAATTAAAAAAAAAAAAAATCAGTTGCATGCACTCACAAACAATCAATTTCTTTTATTTTTTTATTGTGTAAATACAATAAATGTGTCATTTTGCTTCATTTCTAATTACAAATCATCATTTTCCCAACTAACAATCATCACAAATGTGAACACTAAACTATCAACAGTACCATAAAACCACTAATATTGATGACCAACACAATCTAATCCAATAAAACTTCTCCTACACCACCTCCATATAAACAAATTTACATACTATAATTTTACCACCATATATCTATCTACCAAAATTGAGAAGGAAAGGAGTAGGTTGGTCATGGCGATTATCAGCTATTAGCAAGAGTGTAGGCAACAACAGTGTTTTTGCATCACAGGTGGGTTTATTTGAGGATGGAAGTATGTGATGTAATGATTGGGTGGTCAAATATTGTCCAGGATACAAACCTCTGGCCCTAGGTCGCAATGGAACAATCTTACCGCTGCTCCAAGTTCACTATTTTATTATATACAAATCTAATATTAAAAACTTCAAATTACGAAGGATGTAGTTAATTTGGATATAAATACTTACTATATACTTTAATTCAAAATTTCTGAAACCATATGTTTGTAATTTGTTCACTTTTGAAGGGGTTATGTGTTTTGGGGCTAAACCAGAAGGGAGTAAAACCTAGAATTTTAAATTATAGAGTACAACCATTAATTTGGATGGAAAAACAAGCGGAATCACTTCAATCACAACCATATAGAGGTTATTTGTTCACTTTTAAACTACAAGGGAGTGTGTTTTTGAGCCAACTTACAAGGGATAAAATGTATTTACCCCTAACAATTATCCGTAGCTGCTTAGTTTGCACACTTCAGCAATTTCTAGGCACTCCTTCAGTTATAAGAAGGATTTCAATGTAAGTGGATCGCTTCAACTCATCAACTTACCATACTTAATAGTCAAGTCACCTAGTGAACACCTGGAATTTGACAGCACTAATTTTGTCAAACTTGGACTGTGATCCCATGAATACACTACCCAACAACATGAAGGCTGATGAATTAATATGCTATTTTAGTAATACTACAATTGGCATTGAACAATCATATATATGTAATAAACTTAATAGATGACATAATAAGACTTGAACTTCACAAGTCTCTTCATGGGGGGAATTCAGCCTAAGCAGCCCTAAGGGACAATGTACTGTTAGATATACAGCATCTTTGAAAGAAAAGCACCACAAGAATGCAGATAGATGTCATAAACCAACAAACCTCCAAATTTTGCAGAACCTTCAGGTTGCTCATGCGCATAAGTAAGATTGTAGAACTCCTTCGTTTGGTAATTATATAGGTAACCTGCTTGGACATGACAAAGGGGGGAGCGGGAAGCTTAGACACAACATACGAATTAATCACCACGTAACAAATACCACCCTACCTATTCAACAAGACAAGTACCATTTTAATATTTCAACCACATGCGTTACCGTAAATACAACATCAAAAAACAATGATTGAATAGTTAATGTTAAATGTATTATGATGTACAGACACCATAAAAATGGCCAGAGTTTACCCAAAATTCTGTTAAGTAAAAAACAAACATATAGAAGCCAAACAGCCAAAAAAGAATCACATAGACTGGTAAATGACCATGCCCATACCTAATGTGATTTCATCGAGTCAACACCAAAATGCCACAGGTAGCACTAAAACAAAATATGCTGTAAACTGAGATTTTCCATTTTTTTGACTTGTGGTAAATGGAACTAGTAAAAGACATATAGGACCAAAGAACAGTTTGTTTGAAATTATTCAAAAGTAATGCAGTGGATCACTTGCACTACAATAAATCAATGGGTAGAACAGAAGAAACCCTTTGCACTTAGTATGAACCAGTAAGGTTGCAACAAATTTGCCATATATGTCTCTGCCTATGACAAAAACAAGACTTGGCTATTACCTGCCTATTGTTCCCCTTACAATTGGCAGACAAGAACAACTAATTGTCAACCAACATGAGAAAAGATGAAGAAACAATACAAGTAAACCAAGAACTGATGCCTAGATATGAGATGCCACGTAAAATCCCATAAAAGAAGATGCTATACAAATCCGATATCTCATGTCAAAAAACTAGTCAATACCTTGACCAGGAGAACTTAACAGACTATTTATCAAAATAGTATCATATCCAACGAGTCTGTTTATCAGAAGTTGCTGCCACCTAGATAACAAAAAGATTTCCATTAAAAGATGTCAGTGTCATAACAAAGGAGAATATGTCAGTTATATGTCCTGCATGCAAATACATAATACTCAATAAGCAAAATTTTAATATTTTTGTTGTCTATATCTATTTGGAGCCATTAGAAAAACTGAACAAACACCAACTTTTCATAAAATAAATTATCATTTTCAGGGAGTTTTGGATGGAGTTTATTAAATGAAGGGATTTTGTATTGCACAAGAACTCAATAGCCTAATTTTTAGTAAGAACAAAGGTGAATCAGGAAAAAAGTAGTATTTCTTGCAAAAAGAAACTCCTAAGGTAAACCATGATATGTAGATATTTCCGGGACACATAAGAACATGACCTGTTACCAAAGCAGGAATGCCGAGCTGATATGCTAACATTAATGGTGCGTATGTTGTGTTGAGACCTTGCTACTTCAGGTAGCAAGAAGTAACCCTGCAGGACAAATGCACTCAAATGCAACATAGATTAGAAAGAGTTCCCAAGCATATGCCCACGTATAACCAACAATCTCATGGAGAAAACAAACAAGACAAACCTTTTCCATAGTGTACAAATATGTTGGTTCAAATGCTTTGCTTCTTTTTTCAAGCCACTGCACTGAATAATCAACGAAAACTTCAGAAAGAAGTTGGAGATATTTTCTAACAGAGATGAAAAATTTTATCAAATTTGAAAATATGTTCAATATTGGCTTGTTAAAGTTTCGATTTAAGTTTTTACAAATATTCAAGCTTATCAAGATGAACTTGAATCGAGATCGAGCTATAAATTGTATTCAAGCTTGACTTGATTCCATAACAAGTTAATCTCAAAAAACCTTTCAGCGAGACAACACACAAACAGAGCTCACGCTGTTTAGTTCATTAACCCAAGGAGGGAGTAGAAAGGTTCGCTGAGTGAATTAGCAAATTATCTCTTGGCCTAGAAACAAATGGGTTTGGCCCCTGGTAATGTAAAAGCTACTTTTCTTTATTTTGTCCAAGACTGGATACCAAAAAAGGAATTCAGTTTGGATTACATCCAAGTGAAGCCCAAGATACTGCAAAGGCCAGTTAGCAATGGAGCACCCTCAGGACCTACTCAAATAATCTAACCTAACAGAATCTTGGTTAATGCCTAAAATGGAGAGTGGTTTAAAGTGGGAAAATTCCATTCCCCTCACCATACAGGAAAAAAAGAGTATCATCTGCAAATTGATGGTAGGCGATTAACACGTACGCTTTCAATGAGGCCAGAATCTACAGCCTAACCAACCATGCTACTAGTGATATCCACCAATAAGATAAACATACAGGAAGAGAGGATCGCTTGCCCAAAAACCCTAGTAGCCTTGAAGTCATTCCTAGGTTTTCTGTTCATAAGGATTGAGTAGTTTGTGGACTGAAAACAACCCCTAATCCATCCTCTCCATTTACAGCCAAAACCTCTATGATGAAGAACAAAATCCAAACAATCCCATCCATGATCATGGGCTTTCTCAAAACCTAGTTTGAAAATAAGACCTTTCCTATCATTAGCCCTGTAGTCCTCTACCTCTGCAATGAGAATACCATCAAGAATTTGAAGGCCTTCAACAAAAGCAGTCTGACAATTAGAGATGGTTTCTCTGAGAACAAGTTTCATTCTCTTAGCCAAGACTTTAGAAAGAATTTTGCATGAGGAAACCAAACTAATAGATCCGGAGTCACTCAAACTCAATGGATTTGTCCTTATTAGGTACAAGGCATATGAAAGAAGTATTGGAAATAGCATTTATGAACCAGTAATAGAAAAACTCTTCTAAACTCTAACAAGATCAGTTCTTATCACTTCCCCACACGCTTGAAAAGCCATAGAGTAACCATTGGGTCCAAGAGCTTTATCCCCCACTCTCAAAAATAGCCTGCTTAACTTCAGCCATCTAAATGGGTCTTTCAAGCCATCCAGCTAACGCGGTTAATAGGAGTAAAGTTCAATCTTTCTACTCCTAAATCATTTGAACTTTGGAGGTGTGCAGGTCTAAGAAGAAACTGAAGTTTTCCTCAACAATGAGATCCTCTCCTTCTACAGCTGTCCCATCGCTCTTCCCAATTCTTTAACTAGGGATTTCTTCATCTCTTTCCCTTTCTGTTTCAAGTAGATTTGATGTCTTTTCCTCGGTTCTTTATACCATGAATAGCAGGGGCCCGAAAAAGCGTTGGAGCATGCATTGATTTTCTTAATCCTCTTTCCATTCCCTATCCTAAGAAACATGTTAGGTGTTATTATCTCCATCCTTAAGCCGACTGGCTTTTACTTTTTGCCTCCAGCAAATATTTTCTTTCAGGAGAACTTTAAATTCCTCCTAAGATCAATTCTTGGTTTTAAATTTCCTCCAAAGATCACTTCTTTCCTTCCAAGAATTCTCATTAATGCCTCCCACTAATTCCAAGATGTCAATCTCCTCAATTCTCTTGATAATGTCACTCTTACTTTTCCTGACGCAATCAAAAATATTTCTTTGTTCCACACCTTAATTTTTCGTTTAACTGCTTTTAGATTTTTCATGAATTTGAAACCTTCCCAGCCACAAATGTTGCACTCAGACCACCATTGCTCAAAGGATTCCTTAAATTGAGGATGCTCTAGCCACATATTTTCAAACCTAAAGGGGGAAGGCCCCCATTTGAATGATCAATCTTCCAAAACGACGAGGTGGTGGCCCGAAGTGATTCTAGGAATAACCTCTTGTTTCACATTGTTAAAAATAGACTCCCACACACAAAAACAAAATTTATCAAACCTATTGCAGACCATATTATTTCGCATGTTAGACCAAGTGAAACTAGTATTGAATAAAAGGGATCAACTAGATTGTACTCCCTAATGAACTGATCAATATTACTAGACTTGCTTCTAAAAAATCTCGCCCTACATTTATGTAAAATTCTTCTATTTTCATTAATAATACTTTTGTTTCTTACCAAAAAAAACTTTGGTCCTACTGGGTATTATAGAAAGTAGCCTTTTTTTTATTTTTTGGTTACCCATTTGGTGCATGGAAAGCCTCTCATTTTGATGATCTTATGAAAAGATGGAAGATTTGGTAAATTGGTTGGCAATTTAACAAGGACTACAGTTGATTGATCATCTCTTTGTTCATTCTGAGTGGACAAATGAGATGTGGTAGTTATGATTATCTAGATTTGGAATGCAATGAGTGTTTGCAAGAGAAACTAAATTGCTCTGAGTCTTAATGGGAAGCAAAGGTACCCAAAAGGCAAAAGAAAATGTGAAGAATGGTTTCTTCTTGTTTAGCTTCGGTCATTTTGAGTGAGAGAAATAGAAAATGTTTCTAAGATTTTGAATCTCCTATGTATCAGGTGAATATCATAACTATCTCAATTCTGTAAAGGTGGTTATCTGTTCGTATATACCCGAATTTTCTTAGTTTCTTTTGTTAAGAATACGGAATTGCAACCATGGGCTTTACCTGGGTATTTGCTCAGGGATGGCCCTCTTTAATGCCAGTCTAACAAACCATTTGTATTTATTAAATATATATATATAGTAATATCACAATTTGATACTAGTTATCAAACAGCTGAATCTGTAACCCTTTGCTCGTTGTTCAACTCAACAAAGCCTTAATCTCAAACCAGTTGGGGTTGGTCACATGAATCATTTTCCTCCATTCATTTCTGTCACAGGTCATTTTTTGAAAGGTTATATTAAATTAGATCTTTTGTCCTCTTTACCCTTTCTATTTGAATCAACACACTCTTCCAAACTGGTGCATCCCTAGGTTTACGTCAGATATGATTAAAACCATCTTAAATGACTCTCTCTCAACTTCTTTTATGTCATTGCCACCTCAACTTTCTTTCAAATATATTTATTTCTTATCCTATCTTTTCTCATTTTATCATATATCCATCCTAGCATCCTTATTTCCTCTTCACTGTTCCAGGTCCTAAAATCTTGTTACACAAGTAGACCTAATTGTAAGAAGGAACTGATACGTCAAAAAAAAAAAAAATTATAATAAGAAAATTTGTAGGATTTATGCAAAATAGCTTTAGTAAAAAGACAATTTAGACATTCATTGTTATTTTATATTCTCCGTCCATTCCATGCTAAGTAAATAATGAGCCTCATTACTTTACCAGTTTAGACAAAACCCCCAATTGAACAACAAACATTTCAACTTTTTG
Organism: Pouteria glomerata; assembly: GCA_035590655.1. Lineage (NCBI taxonomy): Eukaryota > Viridiplantae > Streptophyta > Magnoliopsida > Ericales > Sapotaceae > Pouteria > Pouteria glomerata. The sequence continues at coordinate 3,014 of JAVXUM010140542.1, read as the reverse complement.
TTTGTTTTTAATTGAAGCTTTTATGTGTAAGCCAACAATTAAAGAGACCAAAGACATTCAAAACAAAATTGATTAAATTTTCCCAATGCTGCCAGGAGATTGGAAAGCTTGCAAATTAGGTGTCATGGTATTCTACATTGATAATCCTGAGAATTAACTAACTACTAAATTTGATGCACAATACAATTGAAATGTGATGTTAAACAATGAGCAAAAAATCTGAAAGGATAGTGTATACCTGCATATAAGTTAAGCCTGTCTAAGTGAAGTATGCGCAGCCATTTAGGAACGTCAAGATTCAAGTGTATGCCTGCAATATCCTACATTCAAATCATTCAATATCAGGGGAAAAGTAATTTATGTTGTGACATGTCAGATCAACTTGATAAATCAAATACAATAAGCTTGTTCTAATTTATCTACTTGACTGAAAAAGAACATGCTGATGAATAAGCACACATGGTGCTAGAGAGAGAGAGAGAGAGAGAGAGAGAGGGATAATATTAAGACACATGATCACATCTATGTCAATTTCAAATCCACTGGATATTGGCTCAAATCACAGAGAAAGAGTTAAGAGCAAAAGATTAGAATTAGATTTATCAATGCCATCAAGAAGCCAATGAAAACTAGGGCAGGATGAACTGCAACTTCAGTTTAGACCAGATAAAGGTATATTAATATAGAAGTACTACTTCAACGAACAAGAACTAAACTTTAATAAACGTCAATTCAGCTAACTAACTGAAGGACAAACAAGACAAACCCAAACCTACAGGATGGATAACTAAACTGAAGTACCTCTCAAACGTTACCATCAATATTGAGACTTAGAGGGCGTTTGGAGGGTAAAATTTTGAGTAAGTTTTGGTAATTTTTTGTTAAAAATTGTTAGTAATAATTTTTGGTGTGTTTGGTAAAAAAAAAATGTAATTTTTGGCAACTTTGAGCAACTTTTGTGTGTTTAGTGAAATTGATACTGTAACAGAGAAGAAAAGTGATAACTTTTGTGTGTTTAATAAGGTTTTTGCATGTAGCAAAGCGAAAAAGTGTAAAAAGTGGAGTCCGCTGTCATATCAAATTACTGTAGCAGAGCAGAAAAGTAATAAAAATTGGTAGTTTACCAAACACACAATTACTGTAGCAGTGACAAGTTTTAGTATTTTTTTGTTAAAAATTAACCCTCCAAACGGCCCCTTAGTAACTTTTGTGTGTGTGTGTGTGTGTGTGTTGGGGCGGGGTTGTTGGTTAGCTTTTCTAAGCTAGCTGGAATCATAAGTATATGATGCAGATATGACACCTTGACGCCACAAATCTTGGTAGTAAGGAACAAAATATCATTTTTTCCACAAAACTATCAAATTGTCTCCATTAAGAAACGCTAGTGAAATAATTTTTTCACCTTTCTAGTAACCAAGGGATCATCATCCAAGCAGAGCCTTGCTTATTAGGTGTAAATCCCAGGGCCTACAGTACCCCACTTGCATACCCGAGTAAAGTGCGGCTTCAACCTGGGTGGCCCTCAAGGAGTATTAACACCAAGTTGGGATTAAACTTAAGATCTCATGCCCCCCAGCCACTTCAATTCATCAACCGCTTGGGTTACTCCTTGGCTATGTCACTCGGATTCAGGTATAGGAATTGTGCAGGTGTGAATCTGGGTGCCGAACACCTCAAGTCTAAAAATAGAGAATACACGAATATGGATCCTAATTTGGATACAAGCACCAAGATACACCACATAATTTTTAATTATTTTGTAAATTAATATTATAAGTATATATTGTTAATATATTCCATAATAGATTAACAAGTTCAAAGAATAGAAAATGGCAATACATAGAAAACTTTAAATAGACTATAATTGGTAGATGTACAATTTACAAGTGATGTACAAATTAGTAGATGTACAATTTATAAAATGCTAAAATGAACAAGCCAATGTGCATTTTTTTTCCACAATTTATTAAGCAATACTAGAAGTTAGTTCACTTATTATGTGATTTTTCCCAGCTATTTATGTATCTAATTAGTACAATAGGAAGCTATTGACTTTTACACTTCCCCAATCCAATTACACCCATACCATCTGCCATCATAAATAAAAAAGAAAAAAGGAAAGCATTTGTCGTCGTTTGTCATTTTGTCTTTCCAACCGCCCCAGCTCTCCCCTGTTCACAACTCCAGCCATAACCTCAATGATTACCTCTCAACGACTGCAACCATGATCTCTCCCCAAATTAATATCTCTTATCTCCCTACAATCCCCCCACCATCCCTGTTGAGTGAAGATAGAGAGATGGGTAAATCGAAAAATTAACACTGCCGAAGAGCGCCATCGCCGGCTTAACCTACACGTATTCTAAGAGATGGGTAATTTGAAAAATTGCCGTCGCCAGAGAGCACCAATGCCGGAGAAGAACCTGTATGTATTCTATTCTCCTTTGCTTATGTGAATTGATTTGATTGATCTGGTTTGGTTTCGAATTTGGGCATAAGTCTTCAAATACACTTCCTCTCACAAATTAGGCAATTAAAGTCCAAAATGGATGATTCCTGCATCTAAGCATCACAACCACATCTGAATTGAAAGTCTCACATCCCGCACTCGCACCCATATCGGATCGTGTCGACAAGGGTACTCCACAGTTTTAGGCTAGTCCGTGCAACACAACTCCTTGGAATTAATACACTAGTGAAATAATAATTCTAACATTTTTATCAAAATACAAAGAATGAAACCAAACAACATAATACATCAACATAGTAAGTTGTTTAATTAATTTACTAGTAGGTTTTCTTATATTTAGATAGATTTGAATTCGTAATCTAAAAATTTTTATTTCCCATTTTCCTCCTAACTGAAACAGCCTACCAAACCGAAATTTTAGTACTTTGTCAGTGTGAATTATTTGTTTGTACACCCAATTAATAAATAAGATTAGAAGCAATAATAGGAACAAAATTACAAACAATATACAACACTAAAATCATTACTTTCGATTTTATCCATA